>SJYA01004192.1:0-38239 GCA_006410615.1 Neotragus moschatus
TATGGCAGAAAGTGAAGAGGAACTAAAGAGCCTCTTGATGAAAGTGAAAGAGGAGAGTGAAAAAGTTGGCTTAAAGCTCAACATTCAGAAAACTAAGATGATGGCATCTGGTCCCATCACTTCATGGGAAATAGAAGGGGAAACAGTGGCTGACTTTATTTTTTGGGGGCTCCCAAATCACTGCAGATGGTGACTGCAGCCCTGAAATTAAAAGATATTCCTTGGAAGGAAAGTTATGACCAACCTAGACAGCATATTCAAAAGCAGAGACATTACTTTGCCAACAAAGGTCCGTCTAGTCAAGGCTATGGTTTTTCCAGTGGTCGTGTATGGATGTGAGAGTTGGACTGTAAAGAAAGCTGAGCACAGAAGAACTGATGCTTTTGAAGTGTGGTATTGGAAAAGACTCTTGAGAATCCCTTGGACTGCAAGGAGATCCAACCAGTCCATCCTCAAGGAGATCAGTCCTGGGTGTTCGTTGGAAGGACTGATGGTGAAGCTGAAACTCCAATACTTTGGCCACCTGATGCAAAGAGCTGACTCATTTGAAAAGACCCTGATGCTAGGAAAGATTTAGGGCAGGAGGAGAAGGGGATGACAGGATGAGATGGTTGGATGGCATCACCAACTCAATGGACATGGGTTTGGGTGGACTCTGGGAGTTGGTGTTGAACAGGGAGGCCTGGCGTGCTGCGGTTCATGGGGTCACAAAGAGTCGGACATGACTGAGCAACTGAACTGAACTGAATACTTTGTTTATACACTAGTTATAAAGTTGAAAAGCATTCAGTGGTGTTTTAGAGTTTTTAAATGCTAACCACTGCAGGGCCAAGTGGTGTACTAGATTATATTTTCTTCTTTTGAGTGCCACTCAGAGAGAACTGTTCCTCCTGTCAGGATTAAGGGTTCTCCTTCCTTACCCTCCAGTTGCTAAAGATCATTCCACAAATCCTCTTCCTCTTCCTGCCTTCTGACTTGCTGGTGCACCCTGAGTCTGAAGCCTCTGTGGGGTTCTGGCAGGCGTAGG
Source organism: Neotragus moschatus (assembly GCA_006410615.1). NCBI lineage: Eukaryota > Metazoa > Chordata > Mammalia > Artiodactyla > Bovidae > Neotragus > Neotragus moschatus. Next base: position 1,028 of record SJYA01004192.1, read on the forward strand.
TGTTTCAGAAAGTCTGAAGGAATAAAGGCCCAGGCTCCACAGGTAGAACTTCTGATTCAGTAAGGCTGGGATGGACCTGGAAGACTCATATAATACTGTTGCCCTGCCAGGTTTGGGAACCTCCAGAATGCATGTACCCACTGTCCAAAGCATTCAGAACTTACCTGTCCAACAGAATCTTGAAGATCCCTTTGTCTTCTAAGATTTCCTGTGGCCTGAACTTCAGGGGAAGTGAAATAAGTGTATCAAATAGGCGGGGACTGTGTGTGTGTGTATAAACGGAAGGGACTCAGGAGGAACGGAGACCGTAACAGTATGGTGAGTTTTGATGCAGTGGGTCCTTGATCTTTCCAGGGTGAAGTTGTTTATTGTTAATTAACATGGAGATGACGTTTACATGTCAAGATCAACAAAACTGAAACCTGAAACCAAAATTAAAACTGTGTTTGCATCCTACCTGCGAGCTTATAATTAGAGGAAGGTGGAGAGTGGTGAGGGGGCGTGACTCTTGTGCTGGCAGCGTGACATCTAGAGGTTACTGTGTTTATGGCACCCACACCTGCCTTTTAAGCCTAATAATACGTTACCTTTGTGAAGCACCTTATTGTTTACAAAGCACCTTTATGTGCATTTTTTAAAAGTTAATAAGATGTTAAAAATATCCTTCTCCAGAAATGGTTTTGCTGTGTCCCCTGGACCTAGAATACCAGCACCTGAGCCTGTGTGCCCCGCGACTGCTCTTCCCGAAGTGCGGGTCACAGAGTCAGCTGTCTAAGAAATAAAGGTCCCAGCCCCACTGGCAGAACTTTTCATTCAGTAAGTGTGAGGTGGGCCTGGAAGATCCTCGTGTGACACTGTTGCTCTGCCAGTCTGGGAACATCCAGGTTATATGTACACACTGCCATAAGCATTCAGAGCTCACTTGTCCAATAGAATTTTGAAGATCTGGTTTGACTTTATGGTATAAAGGCAAATTCATTTATCCTTACTGTGTGTGCCTGTATCAGGGGGTCCCAGGACTACCCTAGGTGTTGGCAGTTTGCTCAGAGGACTCACGGGACTCAGCATATGGCCGTAGTCATGGCTGTGGGGTCCCCCAGCCAGAGGATGCGGCGCACGGGGGCATGGCGTCTGGGGAAGGCTGCCCAGCTCCAAGGGTCCCCTCCCAGCAGAGTCACACGGGACGCGCTCCGTCCAAACCAACTGCTTGCTTGAAACTAGGGTCACAGTATCACTTCTTAATCTGCACAGAGTCGGACACCACTCAGCGACTGAGCAACGGCACGGCACTCACTAGTGTGTTTCTGGATGAGTCACTGTAGCAAAAGGAAGTTGCTGGAAAATGGCACCATTTTCTAGGAACTATGGAGTGAGGAGTCAGTAGCTGAGTAGATACTGTGTGAGGTGATAAATCCTTTTGTTTTCGTAGAGAAATTTGCGATCTTTGATAGTTTTTGGCGCATATTGGAAAAATACATTTAGCACATGTTGGCAGAATGTTTTCATAGTACAATAAATGGGATAGAAAGCTAAGTCTTTTTACTAATATTTGAAAGACTAAATATCTATAAAAACATAATTAGAGGCTTAAGATGGAAGACAAGTGTATTGTGTAATTGTCTACAATGGTTTGTGTTGAGAAACCCTTATTATATGTTTTTAATAAACGAATTATTGCAGCACTGATTTCAAAATTATATATAAAACAAATTACTTGAGATGAAAACACATTTGACTAAAGCCATGTTATCAACTGACTTGTGATCTAAAGCTTTTAACCATAATTATCAAGTGAGTTGTAGTTAATATGTTAAAAAAAGTCTAGTTCTGATAGCCTGTTTGTCAAGCATGCCTAATTTTGTCAGCTTTCTTAGCTGTGATTCAACATAATTAGTACACATGAGACATTAGCCAATACGTCCCCCTTTACGCTTAGCTTTTAGCAACTTGAGCTTACTGGAGTTACTGGAAACCTGGTTATAGTGCACTTGGGGTTGATGGCTTAATAACATTTTTATGCTTACCTTTTTAATTCTTATCAAAATAAAATACCATCATATGAGATTCTTTCTTCACCAAGAGGTTAACATTTTATTTTAAAAAGAGGATAATTAAAAATCAAACCCTGACAACACCAAATGTCAGCAAGGATGAGGTGAAGCTAGAACTTTGTATATTGCTGGGAGAGTGTAAAATGATACTTCACTTTGGAGAACAGTCTGTCAGTTTGTGTAAGTGAAACGAGCACTTAACCACACAACGCTCAGTCCCCAGCTTCACTTCTTGACATCAGTTACCCAAGAGAAGCCAGAACATTTGTCCACATAAATACTGGCGCATGAACATTCAAGATGGCTTTATTCCTCAAGCTAAGGAGTGAAAATGACCCAAAGGCTCATCAGCAGAGAGCGGGAAAATAAAGCTGTTTGTACAAGTGAGCACTGCTTGGAGCAGAAAGGTGCGGATTCCTGGTGCAGGTAACAGTAGGGATGAATCTCTAAGCGCTGCAGCAAAGGAAAGAAGCCAGACTCAAGGAACTGACCCTGTCTACGGAACTTCTTGAGCACACAGGACTTGGTGACGGTGGCGCAACCACCCCCATCCCCCCGGGTGGGATGGCATTGACTGGGAAGCCCAGTGGGGAGCTTTCTGGGATGACGGAAGCACTGTGTTGACAGGGTGGTGGTCAAGCTCAGTGGCTGACCGCTGAGGTGCAGTGGTCAGCTAACGCAGCAGCGTGCTTCCGGTGGTGTGCGCATGGCCTGTGAGTTATGCCTCAGTCAGAGTAAATGTGGAAGCTTTCACTCTGTGTTTAATATACTAGCCTGTCATTTCGTTTTGGTAACCCACTACCGTTAGGTGTGCTTTCGAAGTTTTGTATCAGAAATGGGTTAGAATATCTGCCTATCAATTTTTTAAAGTTGCTGATCCTAAATTTAGGAACATAAATATTAGAAAATCATGGGATTTTTATTAACAGTGTTATGAAATTCTATATACATACATATATTTAAACAGCACATTATAGTATCTACGAAGTTTCAAGGGGTCAGGAAGTCAGGGTTTGGCTAGCTGGCTTGGATTCAGGGTCTCTTGCGACACTGCGATCAAGGTGGGCCAGGATCACAGTCGTCCGGAGCTTCGCTGGGCTGGAGGGTCTGTTTTCAAGCCCGTGAGATAATATTCTTACGCGGAGTTTCTGTAAAGTCAGGAACAGTGATGTAAAGAGGGCTCAGCTTCTCGTCTGGATTCATCGCTTTGGGGTGGGAGGCTTTAAGAGGCGCTTTGTGTTTTCAGACCTGCAGGTCTCGGGTGGACCAGGGTAGCCGACTGTGGTCCTGCTTTTCTGAGCTGCTCGCGAGCTTTCCAAGTTGGAGCTGGCCGCACAGTGCACTTTCCACAAGGGTGCGTGATGACGCGCACGTCCTCACCGCTGTGCTGGGAGAGTGCCCGCTCTAGTTCACAGTGAGAATTTCAGAATAGAGAGCCGGGCTGAGGCTCCGTTCCTCATGGTGAACGTGATGGGTGACCTAGTTTCTTCCCGTGTGAGATTCTCACCTCATTCGGCAGAAGAGAGACTCGCTCGTTGGGAACAGGGAGCAACTGCACTTCACTTTTTCATCACTTACGGTCTCTTGGATTATATCTGGCACATCAAGGGTAAACGACTTGCCATGATACCAAACATATGTGATGCTCAAACAAAAAAGAACTCCAGTTCTTCTGACCCCTCCACCCTGTCAAGGCTGGGGAGCTGAGTCCTCTCCACGGGCCTGCCGAGCTGTCCCGAGAGAACTCTCCCACCAGTGACTTGTCCTCTCTGTAACCCGGAGTTGATCTCATCAGATAACTACCATAATGAGGGACCTCAAAGTGCCCAAGGGAGCAGGATTTGATTTCTTCTTATTAGATGCAATGAAAAGAAATAAGTGAGGAATTAGGTCATAGGTTTGTCTGAATAAATTGAGTTCATATGGAGAATTTAAAATTATTCCTCAGGGGTTTAGTTTACATGGAGAGAATACATGCTGTTAGGCCTGTCATAAAAGGATCAAATTTGCATCAGAGGTTTTTGTTTTTTTTTTTAAAAAAAAAAAAAAAAAACCTGAAAAGATGCTTCTGCTAAATTTTCACATTGAACAAATTAGGGAATATGTACTAAAGTATAAAATGTTGCCTATCTGTTGACTTACAAGTTTATGGTGGCTTGTGTTTTTATAACCCATTTAAAATAAAATTAAGTTACACAGGTGTGTTCACTTTGAAATAATTCACTGAGCTGAACACAGATTTATACAGTTTTCTGTCTGAATATCTACATCAATAAAATTTCTCTTCAACTTCAGATTAAGAGCTTTGTGTTGGGCTAGCCCACGTGACATATAGATGTTTTGAAAGTGAAGTGGCTTAGTCGTGCCTGACTCTTTGTTGACCCCATGGACTATAGCCTACCAGGCTCCTCCGTCCATGGAATTTTCCAGGCAAGAGAACTGGAGTGGGTTGCCATTTCCTTTTACCAGAGGATCTTCCTGACCCAGGGATTGAACCTGGTCTTCCACATTATAGGCAGACGCTTTACCATCTGAGCCACCAGGGAAAATTTCTATTAAAGCACAATATATATTACTATATACCTAAGACATAATATCTGAATTACTTATGTCAGTAGAATATATCTTAGTTTTATAATTAGAGATACACATAACATAACACATACAAAGAGCTCTGTTTTGTTCATAAGTGTGAATATAAGAATCCGCAACCGCTCAGTTTCTCCTCCATTGTCTTTTCATTGTTATTTTAAGCCCTTGGTGGGGAGGGGAGACCAAAGAGCTACGTTTTTGGTTTTTTTCTTCAAGTTGTAAAATTATGAAATTAATGTAAATTGAAAGATGTGTTATAGGAACTTCATTTTTCTCTAGTCAAAAATATGTTTCAAAAATACCTTTTGTTGAACTTCACTGATTAAGAATCCACCTGCCAATGCAGGGGACATGGGTTCAGTCCCTGGTTGGGGAAGCTTCCACATGCCATGGGACAAACTAAACTCACAGATCGCAACTACTATGGCCCACGCACCTAGAGCCTGTGCTCTGCAACAAGAGAAGCCACTGTGTGAGGAACCCACGTGTTGTAACGAACGGTGGCCCCTGCTCGCTGGAACTAGAGAGAGCGTGCACAGAGACCAAGACCGAGCGCAGTTAGAAAGAGATAAGGGATTTAAAGACTTCTTGTTGTGGTGATTGCAAAAATCTCAGTAGATGGAAATTAGAACACTTTCTTAATATTAAAGCAGAAATTTGAGTGCGTTGTGACAGTTGGGGCATTTTTATAGAATGAGCAAATCTCAAATGAAGTTTCTGTAACTTGGCAGTTTACAACATCTGGTTTAGAAAAGGAACTTGCTCCACATTGCTTTCTTAGGACTTTAGATAAACAGAATGGGGGCTCCAGTTAATTAAATCCTGATTCCACTTTCCAACAGTCCAGAATGGGCTTACAACCATATGACTGATTTGGGGAGGACAGGAGTCGGAGGAACAGGGCTTGGTACCCTTGTGAAAAGTTACAAGAGGCCCAGAGTACACAGGAGCCCAGAGATGGACCCTGGAGCTCCAAGGAGGGGCTGTGCACCTGTTTGGCGTGAGCCACGGGGCTGGAGAAGGCCGGAGGAAGACAGGCGTGGCTGGAATCGGAGCTCTGGCCCCCTGCCAGCTCTGTGTCCTCAGCCGTATCCCTCCTCCTTTCCCCGGGATTCCTCTGCTGTGTGGGCTCATCTGCCGGCACAGGTCTGTTGTGAAGATTGTGTCATACGGTGCCCGCCACACGTCCAGTCTAGAAGGGAGTGCTGCAGGAGATGGTCAGGAACAAACCTCTGCATCCTCCTCTGTCCATGCAACTGACCTGGGGCCCATTATTTGAACTTCTCTCATCTGTAGAATGGAGCTGTAATGATCTCTAGCTGAGAGTGTCATTTTAAGGCTTAAATGAGTTCATAAGTGGAAAGTAATTACTTTAGAGCAAGGTTCATGACAGAAGAACTGTACAAAAAAGATCCTCACGACCCAGATAGTCACGATGGTGTGATCACTCACCTAGAGCCAGACATTCTGGAATGTGAAGTCAAGTGGGCCTTAGAAAGCATCACTATGAACAAAGCTAGTGGAGGTGATGGAATTCCAGTTGAGCTGTTTCAAATCCAGAAAGATGATGCTGTGAAAGTGATGCACTCAATATGCCAGCAAATTTGGAAAACTCAGCAGTGGCCACAGGACTGGAAAAGGTCAGTTTTCATTCCAATCCCTAAGAAAGGCAATGCCAAAGAATGCTCAAACTACTGCACAATTGTACTCATCTCACATGCTAGGAAAGTAATGCTCAAAATTCTCCAAGCCAGGCTTCAGCAATACGTGAACCGTGAACTTCCGGATGTTCAAGCTGGTTTTAGAAAGGCAGAGAAACCAGAGATCAAATTGCCAACATCTGCTGGATCATTGAAAAAACAAGAGAGTTGCAGAAAAACATCTATTTCTGCTTTGTTGACTATGGCAAAGCCTTTGACTGTGTGTATCATAATAAACTGTGAAAAATTCTGAAAGGGATAGGAATACCAGACCACCTGACCTGCCTCTTGAGAAACCTATATGCAGGTCAGGAAGCAACAGTTAGAACTAGATACGGAACAACAGACTGGTTCCAAATAGGAAAAGGAGTCTGTCAAGGCTATATATTGTCACCCTACTTATTTAACTTCTATGTAGAGTACATTATGAGAAACGCTGGGCTGGAAGAAGCACAAGGTAGAATCAAGATTTCCAGGAGAAATATCAATAACCTCAGATATACAGATNCGGAACAACAGACTGGTTCCAAATAGGAAAAGGAGTCTGTCAAGGCTATATATTGTCACCCTACTTATTTAACTTCTATGTAGAGTACATTATGAGAAACGCTGGGCTGGAAGAAGCACAAGGTAGAATCAAGATTTCCAGGAGAAATATCAATAACCTCAGATATACAGATGACACCACCCTTATGACATAAAATAAAGAGGAACTAAAAAGCCTCTTGATGAAAGTGAAAGAGGAGAGTGAAAAAGTTGGCTTAAAGCTCAACATTCAGAAAACAAAGATCATGGCATCTGGTCCCATCACTTCATGAGAAATAGATGGGGAAACAGTGGAAACAGTGTCAGACTTTTATTTTTGGGGCTCCAAAATCACTGCAGATGGTGACTGCCACCATGAAATTAAAAGGCGCTTACTCCTTGGAAGGAAAGTTATGACCAACCTAGACAGCATATTCAAAAGCAGAGACGTTACTTTGCCAACAAAGGTCTGTCTAGTCAAGGCTATGGTTTTTTTTATGGTCATGTATGGATGTGAGAGTTGGACTGTGAAGAAAGCTGAGCACCGAAGAATTGATGCTTTTGAAGTGTGGTGTTGGAGAAGACTCTTGAGAGTCCCTTGGACTGCAAGGAGATCCAACCAGTCCATTCTAAAGGAGATCAGCCTTGGGATTTCTTTGGAAGGAATGATGCTAAAGTTGAAGCTCCATTACTTTGGCCACCTCATGCAAAGAGCTGACTCATTGGAAAAGACTGATGCTGGAGGGATTGGGGGCAGGAGGAGAAGGGGACGACAGAGGATGAGATGGCTGGATGGCATCACTGACTCAATGGGCGTGAGTCTGAGTGAACTCCGGGAGATGGTGATGGACAGAGAGTCATGGCGTGCTGTGATTCATGGGGTCACAAAGAGTCGGAAACAACTGAGCGACTGAACTGAACTAAATTGAAGGTTCGTGATGAGCACAAAAAAATGCATCCTGTCATTAACAGGATGGGGACATGCTTTCAGATGCCATCAGTTGCCTCTCCTGCGGATGTGGGTGATGCTGTCCATCGTGGGTCAGTCTTTGGTGTAGGCCATACCGATGGTGTTTTTAATGAGATATTTATATTTCAGGATCTTTGATGCATTTCAGCTTCTCGAGACCTGGTGCCAGTGAAATGACATCTGCCCTTAGGAGTCACCTGCCCATCTGTGTTGTAGTTTGTGTGCTCTTAAACATTTGGCATCCCCATTTACTCAAATAAATTTAATAGAAGCAGTCAACAATGAGGAGACGTTCTTAGGAGAGAGTAAACTCACTTTGTTCCTCTAACTTCTAGGGAACCTGTTTAAAAGTCTCTGTGTGTGTGCGTTGTGACATTAGAGAAGAGTGGTGATGCAGACGAGCATCCGTTCCTGAGCGTGTTTTGTTCTCTGTAGGTTGGGAATCCACGTGTTGAACTCACCCTCTCAGAACTGCAAGATATGGCAGCTCGGCAGCAGCAGCAGATTGAAAACCAGCAGCAGATGTTGGTGGCCAAGGTGCGTTACTAAGCGGCAGGGAACGGTCAGCAAGAGTGTTCTTTCACATTATTTTAGATTCCGTGGCTGATCCGCGTAAGTAGAACTGTGCTGCCACAGTGGTAACAGGGTCCCTCCTCATGGCCTCTTCTGTGATAAGAGGTGCTCACTGTGGCTTCTTGACATTGAGGAAGTATCGGGCAAGAGCATCTGACCCTTGACTTGCATACTCAGACCCCAGGACAGGAAGCGGTTGACTTAACCCAATTGTAGATAAAATTTGGAAAGAAAAGATGCTCTCCATAGTCCCCTTCTTTTTCCTCTGGGTGTGTTCTCAGCCGGCGTGGTTGGCATTAGTGTCCTAGAGGAAGCCAGCGATCCGCGATAAGACGCTGGTCATGGGCCCCGAAGACAGTGGCTTCCCCTACCCCAGCCTGCAAGGACTCTGTCTGGGGCATGGTAGGCACTCCCTGTGAACACTGAGGGCTCGATTTGTCACTGACACTCTGACATTGAAACTATTGCCCACCCTTAGTGAAGCCAAAGAAACCGAAATGGAAATGTTGGAGTTTGGAAAAGAGCTTTATTGCGGGGCCTGGCAAGGAGAACAGTTGGCTCATGCTCAAAAAATCCAAGCTCATTGATGGTTCTCAGGAATGTATTTTTTTTTAATAGGCGAAATTTGGGGTGAAGACTGCAGTGTGTGACTGTCTTCTGATAGGCTGGTGGTGAGATAACAAGCTAGTGTCCAGGAGTCTTGTGCCTAGCCTGGAGTTACCAGCCTCCACCCGGTGGGGCCTAAATTTCTGCAGGGGAACTCAAGATACGTTGTGAAGTGTATCCCCAGGGGAGCGGGGAGGCAGGCGGAGGGGGCCAGGACCCTGTTTCCTGACGGCTCCTGCTTTGTTTCTGCATTCCCTCACTGTCCTGTTAGTGACTGTTTGAGTCTGCCTTTTGGACTCAGGGAAGGTGTAGGAGTCTGAAGCCCCTCTCCTATAAACCGGAAAGGGGGACACAGAAGGGCTTTTGCCCCCAGGATGGCCCCACACTGATGGCTTGGCTTCCCAACTGTCTTGAACAATGGGTTAGTCATGGACTAAAACATCAGACCCATCTCCCATGCCTGCTGAGAGCGATTCCTGATGTAGTGATCTTAAACGTCCTAACACTGCTGCACAGAGAACATGCGGACATCCCTGCCCAAGCTCTTACCGATTTCCCTATAGAGAGAGCTTAGTAACCGAATGTCCAGTTCAACTTATTTTCATTTGTTGAATGACCATGTGACTGTCCACATTCCTGTTAATAACAGTTTAAGTTGGACTTGTTTTTGAAAGTAGTCTTGCAAAGTTTATTGGGTTTTTTAATAATACAAGGACAAAGAACAATTAAAAGCTAAGTAAACTGGAAGATATATTCATTCCGTTAATAATGGTTCTAAGATGAAATGTACATGGTATTATGTCATCATTAGCTTTTCTAATTCTGCTTTTCTTTTTCTCTCCAAATATTGATTCAGGGGTACTGCTGTTGAAAGGAATCTTTGATGTTTTCGGCAGTGTGACTCACGTTACTGTGGGTTACTCCGTATCTGAGCTCGCACTCCCTTCCTTAGGCATAGTCATGCCTACGGACGGCACCACAGGCAGCGCTGGTATCCTGCCGGGGCGCCTTCCCGTGACCGGGTGGAAAGCCATGGCAGAGCATCACAGATGCTTGTACTGTAGGACTGTCCTGTTCTTGTTTGATGAGAAAATGTTTGATTCCTTTTGAAGAAGCTAATCCTAAAGAAAAAAAGCACTTCCTCCAATGTCCCTGCCACTTAGCAGATTAGAGGTGCATCTCCTTACTAATCACTTTTTCTCTTTTCAGTATAGAATTTGCTGGTCAGTGCTCATTTCCTTTAGGAGGTTAAACAAGGGACCCGTGGAAGCTGTTTTGTAGGGGTGGGAAACCTGTACCAACAGCAGGAAGCTTGGGCTGCTGGGCTTCACACACAGGATGGCAGTGAGGGGGTGTCCAGCATTTCTCTAATATTCATGAAGACAGGAAATCCTGTGGATTCCGCTCAAACTGTCTTTAGTTACAGAAGTGACTGCATTTCGATTTCACAGCTAGCTCTTCTCCTCTCTCGACAGGAGCAGCGCTTGCATTTTCTGAAGCAACAGGAGCGCCGTCAGCAGCAGGCTGTCTCTGAGAACGAAAAGCTTCAGAAGTTGAAAGAACGCGTTGAAGCCCAGGAAAACAAGCTGAAGAAGATCCGTGCCATGAGAGGACAAGTGGACTACAGCAAAATCATGAACGGCAATCTGTGTACGTGCTGCGGCCCAGGGCGCCCCCGCTCCCTGGGCATAGACCTAGTGAGACAGGCTGGCTTCCAGGCGCCTCAGTCGTAAGCTGGTGCCAGAGCTCGCTGCCGGGACGCACCGGAGCTTTGCTCTGCCATCTGCAGCTGCCGGGACGCGTGGTGGGACGAGGGGTCTTCGAAGGCTTCTGCAGCCTTCGTGTGTTAGGGAGACCCTTCTGCTACCTCGCTTGCAGCCTGCCTTTGGAGTGAGACTCGGGTCCTCCTGAGACTCAGCTCACGAGGGAGGTTCTGTTTTAACCAGACAGCAGTTGTACCCGTGTGTTAATCTGAAGCACACAGATGCTCACTGTGTGTGTGCGTGGATTGTCGCCTTACTGTTCGGTTTGGTGAGTGCCCACTTGAGCAGGAATAGCGCGAGTTGCTCAGTCGTGTCGGACACTTCGCGACTCCATGGGATTGTCCAGGCTAGAATACTGGAGTGGGAAGCAGTTCCCTTCTCCAGGAGATCTCCCCAACCCAGGAACTGAACCTCAGTCTCTTGCATTGCAGGCAGATTCTTTACCATCTGAGCCACCAGGGAAGCCCAGGGCCTGCTTTATGTTACGGTAATAAGAGAGATTTGGGTGGTCCTGCCCGCACAGGATGGTATCTTTGGTGCATTGAGCTTCCCAAGTGGCTTGACCAAGGTAGCTTTGGGACAGTTGCCCTAATTTAAAGACATTCAGGTTTTTAAACACTCCCTGGTGGTCCAGTGGCTGAGACTCCTCGCTCCCAATGCAGGAGGTCTGGGTTCAAGCCCTAGTCAGAGAGCTAGATCCCACGGGCCACAGTTAAGACCCAGCACAGCCAATAAAATAAAGAATCTCTCCAAAATTAAAACACTCAGTGATTCGTGCGCACGGCCGTCTTCCGCGTAGCCGCCTGCCCCAGAGGCTGGTGGAGGCGTTCTCTGGATCATGCACCTCGCGGTTTTCTCTGCGAGGATGATCCAGAGTTGAGTTAAAGGCATAGGAATGAAGAAGTGTCCCCCGAAAAAGAGCAAAATACCGTGGAACACTCAGTCAGCTAATTGTGTTTTTCTTTACTGATGGGAAATTACAGCTGCTGAAATAGAGAGGTTCAGTGCCATGTTCCAGGAAAAGAAGCAGGAGGTACAGACTGCGATCTTAAGAGTTGATCAACTCAGTCAACAATTGGAAGATTTAAAGAAGGGAAAACTAAACGGGTTCCAGCCATACAACGGCAAGCTGACAGGACCGGCAGCGGTGGAGCTAAAGAGACTGTACCAGGAACTTCAGGTGACTCCCCTGAATTTGAGAATGATTCTGTTAAAACTTTCTTATTTTGGGCGTCCTTCCGGTGTAGGCTGTAAACCTCAGAAATTGAAAATGAATGAATTCTAATTTAATAGTAGGCACCAAATGTATTCAGTACAAAAGAATGTTTTGAACAGCTTTGAGCTATAATTCATATCGTTTATGATGCACCCATTTAAAGTTTACAAGTAAGTGGTTTTCAGTATCTTCAGAGTTCTGTATCCACCCCCACAGTCGATTTTAGAATATCTTCACCACTTGCAAAAGAAACCCCACGCCTCTTCGCCGTCACCCCACAACTCCCTACCCCTCTAGCCTTAAGCAGCCGTGACTCTGCTTCCTGTCCCTATGGATTTGCCTGTTCTGGAAATTTCGTATGAATGAACCATGCAGTTGTAGTTCTTTGTGAGCGACTTCTTCACTTAGCATGTTTTTAGTACAGAAATCTGATATGAATTTAATTGGCAATATAATGAACTGGTAAAGAACTAAGCTTCAGGTAATACGTAAGGCCTTTGTGTAAACTGTATTTTGACAAGATAGATGCCTGTTGTTAAATCCTTGTGTTTGTCAGCTTGGGCTGCCTTAAAACTGCAGACAGGCCTGTCTCCCAGTTCTGGAGGCTGGAAGCCGCAGAGCAGCGAGCTGGTAGACTCTGTTCATGGCTGGGCGGAGGGGGCGGTCCCCTGCTGGCCGCCTTCTTGCTGTGTCCTCGCCCGCTCTGCTTTCTCCCCCTTATCCTACAACCCCAGCACGAAGGCCCCAGCCTCCTGACTGATCAGTCACACGGGACCAGGGTGGACCTCGGGAGGACAGTTTCCAGTGGCCCTCAGGAGGCGTACCGCAGGTGGTTGTCAAGCCAGAAGCAAGCTTTGTGCTTCTGTTCGCACTTGCTAGAAAAAGGATTCTATCACTTTACGAAATGGGGATTTTTGATCACAAGGAGTAAACTGGCTGATGGCTGCCTTTAAGTTCTGTAACATAAATATTACAGTATTAAAATGGCATGAAATAAAGTGGTATAAGAATTTATTCCTTTTCCTGTTTTTAAGCAGCTGTTAAAAAGTACAGTTTTTAAGAGTTCTTTTGGTGAAGTGTGATGAACATATTATATTCATTGACATGCCTTTCCAGCTCTTTGACTGCAGTCAGACTTAAAAAGCACACATTGCCTCCCGTCCGGTGCCAGCGTGCCTGTGCGGGCACCTGTGTGTGTCTGAAAGAGTTTGACGCAGCAGCGTGCGTTCACCTCCCGTGCACAGCGCACTGTGATGCTTTCTGTTTTCTATTTCATATTTTTAAAGTTCTGGCTAACCCATTAAAATAATATAAAAGGGACTCTTGGTGGTCCAGTGGCTGAGACTCCAAGCTCCCAGTGCAGAGGTCCTGGGTTCGATCCCTGGTTAGGGAACTAGATCCCACATGCCACAATTAGAGTTTGTGTGCAGCAATTTAAAAAAAATGATACAAGAACATTCAATTTGGTGTTCGGACTGTCCATGGGTCTCCTGCGTGGGGCAGACCCAGACGCCTCTCCCCAGGTCCCTTGGTGCGTCCAGGGTGGGCCTCGCAGCCCAGCTCCCCAGGACCGCAGGCTTCTTTCCCATTGTCATGACAGGCATTAGTCCTCTGTGCACTGAAGACACACGTGCAGGCATCTGCTTTATTTTTGTTCCATAAGAAGTCCGCTCCAGCTTCATCCATGCTATACCTATAAAATATTTAGCACCTGGGATGATGCCTGTATGTAAATACACATAAGAACCAAATGTTGCTTTTCTTCTTTTATTTTTAATCCCCCTAACAATGAGAATTTGACCTTTTAATGAATACAAATCATAAACATTGTATTTTCTGTTCTACAGATTCGTAACCAGCTCAACCAGGAACAGAATTCAAAGCTGCAGCAGCAGAAGGAACTCTTGAATAAGCGCAACATGGAGGTGGCCATGATGGACAAGCGGATCAACGAACTGCGTGAACGTCTGTACGGGAAGAAAATTCAGGCATGTGAAAAAAAGTATTTCTGTGAGATAAAACACTGAAAATGGTTCGTCCTCAGAGTGTACGTCTTTGCTGTAAGGCCATCCTGCTGCCCACCATTGCCATAGCTGATAGAACACGAATTGACCGTAAACCATAAAAAATGACAGAAGTAAGTGCTTGTTCCCAAAGACACAGTTGTTTCCTGGAGTGTGGGATCAAGCCAACCTGTCTGCAGCCCTGACTGCTGTTGCTCACCGTGCACCCTCCCCAGGCGGCTCTGTCTGCCTCCACTGGGGAGCTCTGGGCCCCAGAGTCACGGTTCAGGCTATGCGCAGAGAGTCCTTGACCTTGTGTGCCTGATGCCCTTACTGTGAGCTGAGGGCTGCTGTAAGGGTGCTTAGAGGTAACCCATGTGGAAGGGCTTTGTAAACTCTTGAGCAAAGTGCTATATAAGGGGATAGTTAGTGCTTTTTAGAAATCTTTATTTAGTATTTTGACTTTCAAAGGTAATGAATACTCACTGGAAGAAAGTTAAAACAGTATGTGCTAAGTCACTTCGGTCGTGTCTGACTCTTTACAGCCCTATGGACTGTAGCCCACCAGGCTCCTCTGTCCATGGGATTCTCCAAGGCAAGAATACCGCAGTGGGTCGCCGTGCCCTCCTCCAGGGAATCCTCCCAACCCAGGGAGAACCTGTGTCTCTCGTGTCTCCTGCATTGGCAGGCAGGCTCTTTACCACTAGTGCCACCTGGGAAACCCCCTGAACAGAACAGAAATGTTTAAGGAGACTTGGACAGCCTGCTGGCCTCCTCATTCTCCAGGGATGATACTTGTTAGTGGTGCCAGTCTTTTGCTTAATATAGAAGAAAAGTATTCAGTGTTTAATTGAAAATGGAATTGTAGGAATTACATCATAGCTCAGTTGGTAAAGAATCCGCCTGCACTGCAGGAGACCCTGGTTCGATTCCTGGGTTGGGAGGATCAGCTGGAGAAGGGATAGGCTACCCACTCCAGTATTCTTGGGCTTCCCTTGTGGCTCAGCTGGTAAAGAATCCGCCTGCAATGCGGAAAACCTGGGTTCAATCCCTGGGTCAGGAAGATTCCCTGGAGAAGGCAAAGGCTACCTACTCCAGTATTCTGGCCTGAAGAGTTCCATGGATGGTATAGTCCGTGGAATTGCAGAGTTGGACACGACTGAGCCACTTTCAGTTACATCATTTACACTGTTCTGTGGNAACCTGGGTTCAATCCCTGGGTCAGGAAGATTCCCTGGAGAAGGCAAAGGCTACCTACTCCAGTATTCTGGCCTGAAGAGTTCCATGGATGGTATAGTCCGTGGAATTGCAGAGTTGGACACGACTGAGCCACTTTCAGTTACATCATTTACACTGTTCTGTGGCTAGTCTTTTTCTGTTTAACTGTAACAAGGGTATATTTCCGGTCAGCACATCATTCCTTGTGTAACTTCTGGTGGTTCTGTATATCCCAGGGCCCGTGTTCCCGTTTTCCAGCCCCGTTGTCAGTAGAGCTCCCCGTGTCTTGATGTTACTCCCAGCACTTCATGAGTGTCTGTATCACAGGGAATGTGTGGGAGGATGGGCACCACTATGTGTGGCATCTGGCTGGCCCCATGTTCCCCCAGCGGTGCTACGGGCTCCGGGGGAGCAGGGCCTCAGTGCAGAGCTGACCAGCCCCGCCCCTCCGCAGTGGAAGGGGAGCGGGCGGCCCGGCAGCTGAGACAGTGCCCCAGGAGTCCCCTGTCCTCAGTGCGTGCTGCTCTGGCGGTGGACCAGGATCCTCAGGGCAGCTGAGGAGGTGAGGGCTGGGCGTCAGGGGCTCTCCTAGTGGGGTTGGGGAGACAGCCCAGAGGAGGACAGGTGCCGGAGCCTCAGCTCAGTGTTCTCAGCTGCAGAGACTCTTGGCTACAAAGCTGCACTGTTTTAACCAGGGTGCCTAGAGGTCAGTGGTTCTCTGTGTAACGCCCTGATTTCAGATAATGGCTCCCTGTTCTCCCAGAGACCATGGGAGAGGAGGCGTGCCCTTGCTCCACACTTGCTTGCCCTTCAGTCTTAGTGACAGTGGGTCAGTGCTCTGTGCAACCTGTGTGGAGATCAGTCGGTCAGTCACCTCGTTGTAAGGAGTTGCTGATGTGGGTGTGGAGGCTGGCACACCCCAGCTCTGCGCAGCTGGCCTATGGCCTGAAGAGCCCAGGGAGTTGCTGGTGTTGCAGCCTGGATCTGAGGCTGTCTGCCCACAAAACTCCCTCTGCTTCCAAGGACCTCAACCTTTTCCTCTAGGGCCTTCAACTGATGGGGCGTCCCAGCCACGTTATGGATAGCAATCTGCTTTACTCACAGTCTGTTGATTTAAATGTTAAGGATACCGCCACAGCCGCGCCACATTGATGAGTAAAATTAACCATCCCAAATGGCTATACAGACATTACTGCTTATTGAACCTGATACGTCAGGGCATCTCCCTGAAGAGGCTGATACTCCTGCAGAGATGTGTCTCCAACCCAAAGATTTGGCACCTTTCAGCAGCTGTCAAAATCATGGACCCTGGGACTTCCCTGGTGGTCCGGTGGTTAGGACTCCACATTCCCAGTGCAGGGGGCCCGGGTCTGATCCCTGGTCAGGGAATTAGATTCCGCATGCCACAAGTAAAGACCCACACGCAGCAACGAAAATAAATAATACTTTTTTTTTTTTTTAAATCATGGACCGTTTCTCCAGAGTCACCAATGCTCATGCATGCAGACTTTTGCAAACAGTTTGAGGAAAGGCCTGGATGTCACCTCGAGCCTGTCTAGGGAACTCTGAGGGTCCATGTCTCCTGTCAGATCTCTGGTTTGCACACTTTTGTGGTGGGGCAGTGTCTCGGGACCAGTGTCCTTGCTCAGAAGGGCAGAGCTGCCCTCAGGGAGTCTTTCCCGTCCAGACGCTGTCACTGTGTCCCTGTCACTGTGTCCTGTGCGTCTCCTTCGGTCCTCGTGACAGCCCTTCCCCCAGCTTTTCAGACAGGGCCGCAGAGGCTCAGAAACGTTCAGTCCCTTGCCCGTGGCAGAACAGTGACTAAGTGGGAGAGGCCAGGCTCAGAAGCCAGGCCCAGAGCTCAGGCTTCGATGATGCCTCTCTGCCCGCCCAGGTGAGGGGGTCCCCAGGGGCTGCTCTGTCTCCACTCAGCTCCTGGTCTTTACCACCCCCGCCCAGGTCAGTGTTAACAGGGCATCACCCATACAAGACTGGGCCAGGGCCCTTTCCGGAGGTCTCACCCTTTCTAGGCACTGGGCTCCCAGGCTGGTGGAGCTCCCTACGTGTGACTGTTGATGCGTGGCTCGGGTCTGAGCCGTCCGTCATACTAGGCTGACAGTTCTCCTGACTCTTTCTCTCCGTGTTGCAGCTGAGCCGCGTGAACGGCACATCGTCGCCTCAGTCACCCCTGAGCGCGCCCGGCAGAGTAGCAGCGGTGGGGCCGTACATCCAGGTGCCTAGCACTGGCAGCTGCCCTGCCCCCGGAGACCCGGCGAAGCCCCAGTCCCTCACCGGCGCCTCGAGTGCTGCCCATGGAAGGTCCAAATCCGGTGAGTGGCCCTGGCCCTCTTCCTGGGAGAGCAGGGGGTCAGGGAGGAGAACCAGGGGGGCAGAGGCCTCAGAAGGGCCCCACCTCGCACTCCAGCCCCGGTGAAGTCTCCCCTGAGGCACGTCGTCGTCTCAGGCAGCTNTGCTGCCCATGGAAGGTCCAAATCCGGTGAGTGGCCCTGGCCCTCTTCCTGGGAGAGCAGGGGGTCAGGGAGGAGAACCAGGGGGGCAGAGGCCTCAGAAGGGCCCCACCTCGCACTCCAGCCCCGGTGAAGTCTCCCCTGAGGCACGTCGTCGTCTCAGGCAGCTTTCTGGGAGCTGTGTGCCACCACGGTAACGACAATCCTGAGACCGGAGCGGGCCCTTTTTTGGACTCAGCATCCTTACTCTGGTTTCTGAAAACACGGTTAAGACCTGGGTCTCTCCCACCGCAGGTTTTCTTTCCCTTGAGGGCACTCGGTGGCCAGCAGGGCACCTCCCTGCAGCGGGGCTGCTGCTCGTCCTCCTGACCCAGCTGCCTCCCCAGGGGCAGAGCCCTGTGGCTCAGGGGTCCCCAAGCTCGGGGCCATGGGCCGGGACTTCCTGTCCAGTCAGCAGCGGCATGAGATTAGAAACAAGTGCACAATCAATGTAATGCACTTGAATCATCTCGAAACCACCCCTCGGCTCCTGGTCTGTGGAAACATTCTTCCACACACCGGTCCCCAGTGCCGCCGAGGTTGCGGATCACTGCTTACCCCTCGGCTCCTGGTCTGTGGAAACATCCTTCCACACGCCGGTCCCCAGTGCCGCCGAGGTTGCGGATCACTGCTGCAGCTGCTCTGCCTTCCCCGCCAGCACAGGCTCCGTGCATCAAAAAGTCCACAAACCGTCCCTTTGGCCCTCAGCACCCTGAGTTGGCGGTGTGACCGGACTCAGGCTCCGGCTCCGTGCGGTGCATAACCTCCCTGAGGACACGGGGTCCCTGCAGTGCCCCGGCTTCCCAGCCGAGCACAGCCCTGGTCTCCATGCAGAGACCACACTCCTTTCTCAGAGGAAGACACCACATTCAGAGTGCCGCGTTTGACCCTGATGCATCGCTGCCGGGCAGGGAGACGCCATGCATGGCAGGGGCCGCCCGTCACGGGCGTCGCGGAGCGCAGGCGCAGCTGCCGCTCGTCACTCGCCACAGCAGGACCGCGGGCGGGCCGGGCCCCCCTTCCGGGGGCTTCACGGGTGGCGGTCGGTTTGCCTGTGCACTGCTGGCCGCTTGCCTGGCACCTGGTCTGAGGGGCCATGCCGCTGGAGGACCTGGGGCCTGCCCTGACCCTGGCAGGGTGAGGCATCCCCAGCCTTCCTGGGCCACATGCCCTGTCACAGGTCCCTTCGTGGCCATGTCTCAGAAGCCACATGGCACACGTAATCTGCATGAAGCTTGAGTTGCAGCTGTTATTGATAAGCTGCTGCTTACCGTTTGGCCCACCCGATGGTGAGAGTGTACGATCATCGGGTCCGATGGCAGGCACTGAGCACAGCCAGGCCCTGCTCGGCTTAAGCGTCGCCAGCCCGCCCGAGCTGCTGGTGGCTCGCAGCTCCCTCCTCTTCATGGGTGTGTGCTGCTCTGCCTGGCCAGAGCCGCCAGGAGGAGCCCCCCGCAGGGCTGAGAGGCCGTGTCCCCAGGGTTTGGCCGCAGCCCTGCCCCCTCTGTGCTGCAGGGTGAGCGGGCACGGGGGCCCCATGCCAGCCCACAGCCCGAGCGGAGAGCCTCAGTGAGAAGGCTCCCAGGAGACTCTAGCGTGCCCTCGGCTGTCCTTCTGGTTCCGTGTCGCACAGATGGCCCTGGTCAACCCAGAGCGACCCCTCTGTGGACTGTGTCGGACCTTGACGCCGGGCCTGGCCACAGCCCATCGCAGCACCCCGCAAGCCCGTCTGCAAAGCGTATGTCAGCCGGCAGGCCCGCTGGGGAGCTCTGGTGACGCTGCCAAATCCGCAGTTCTTCCAAACTGACAAAGGCTGCTCCCTGCTCAGACCCAACAAGGAGGCCGCTGCACAGGGCCGGTCCCTACCTCCTGGGCAGGAGTGGCGTCTGGGCTGGGCCGGAACCCAGACCTCCTCAGGAGGGGCCTGACAGGTGTCAGCCCAGAGGGGCTGTTCTGGTTCTGTTTTTACAGAATGAAGATGATTTTCTGAGTTCATTATGAGGCTTTTAGTTTTCACTTCATGCAGTAGTCTCCCATCACACTTTCAGATGGTTGACCGTTGCTAACAAGAATAAATGGGTCTTTCTTCTTTATCTTCTGCCTCATGCTGAAGAAAGAGAAGTCCCAGTCCCTTTCCAGTGCCTTTGTGCCTGATTTCCATGAACTCTTCTGTGGGTCTGGCACCTCAGGAGTGGCTGGCAGCCACGTTTCCTGAGACCCTTAGCGAGGCCGGCCGCCCCTCCTGCGTCAGCTCTGTTGCCCCTTAGCCTGAGGTTTGCCCTCAGTGCATCCTTGGTGAGACTGCGCGTCTGTGGCCCACACGGCCCAGCCTGAGAGCACCAAGGGGCGTGAGAGCGCACACACCTCCGGACGGGGGGCGGCATGGCCCACAGCGAGCACAGGGGTGGCTTGGCCTGAGGCCTGGGCGTGCTCGCCAGGGCTGGCAGCCGGGCTGCGCTGAGCAGGGAGGCAGCGGGCGTGCGGTGCTGCAGCTGCAGGCAGGCTCTGCCTTGGAGGGGCCGCTGCCCGGCGCCCTCAGGCCCTCTCAGGACGTGCGAGGCCTCCCCTCTCAGCAGGCTCAGTGTGAGCCGCAGCAGAGCAGCTGTCGGGAGGGGGCTGCCCAGCCGCCCCTCAGCCACCCCCGCCGTGCTGGCAGGCGGCAGGAGGGTCTGGACAGTGCCCTGGGCGTCCCTTTTCTCCTCCAGTCCAGCCCCTGCCACTGCAGAGGGGCCTGGCCCTCCCTCCCTGAGAGCCAGCCTGTGCCACCAGGGGATGCCTCTGCACCCTTCTCGGCCTGGAAGGCGCTGCTACGCAGTGTGCCTTTTCAGTGGCTTTCCTGGGAACCTGGGTTCACTGGCTTTCTCATCACTGCAGCAGATTGATGGCCTGCTACTCCAGTCACTGGGAACTGAACCGCTCTCCTGTGACCGTGAATTATTTTCAGAGGATGGGAATTTCTAACAGATTAAAGTCAAATTTTTTTCTAATCCCGGAAGCAGTACCAGTCAAACCTGTTACGAAGTCAAAAGATAAATCTTTTTTATTGCTGTGTGTAACTGTATTTGTAAATAGTGTTGAAAGCCCAGTGCCAACGCTTGTTTTGCTCGTTGGTGTTGATGTAATGGGTTTGACCTGTATTTCAGTGGGAGCTGAGAAAGTTTCTCCAGCCCTCTGGCCACTCGCTGGGGCTGGCGCGTCTGTGTGCTTGGTTGATGAGTCTCTGCGCACCTGAGGGCCACGTGGGTGCTGGCGCGGCCCCTCGGCAGTCTCTGCAGCTGCCTGTGTGGTTCCATCAGAGTGTGGTGTCTCAGGGGTGATACTTTGCTTCTGGCAGAGGGTTATTCTTACATTGGTCCAACTAGTTTCAAGAAAAATGTTACTTCTGTGTTCTTTTCAAGTCAATGATGGAAGCTGGCCAGCCTTAAAACAGAATTCTAGCTCTTCGGTGAGACCGCCGCAGATCGCCGGCATGGACTGGAAGGACGCGAGTGCTGAGGGGCCGCTCAAGCAGGGGCCCGTCTCTAGCCAGCCCGTGCCCCTGTCAGCCCTGAGTGCTCCGGAGAAGCTGGTAGGCCATCTGTCTTTGTCCAGAACACAAACAAGCCGGTAACTGACCACACCCCTTCGTCTTCATCTAAGGGGTAGGAGATGTCATGAGGCAAATTAATCCTGTTAGTGTCCACTCCTTCACCCAAGTCTGAAGGAGTTCACAGCCCTGAGCACATGGGCTGGGCGCACATGGGAGGCCAGTGGTCAGGATTCTCCCCCTGCTGTGTGACCCCCTTGCCGTGCCCGCACCTGCTCATGGGCCCCTTGGAAGGAGGACAGTCCTACTTTGTACTCCTGTGACTGGGGGTGGAAACGTGCTGAGCTTGTCAGAAGCTGACTCTGTGTTCCTCTCTAATGTCTTGATTTAGGGCATGGAGACTGGCAAAGTGCCGCCCCCCCTGCCTGGTGTCAGCAAGCCGCTGCCCCCAAGCTATGGGACATACCCAAGTCCTGCCCCCGTGGGCCCAGGCTCAACCAACTCCCTGGAGAGGAGGAAGGAGGGCAGCTTGCCCAGGCCCAGCGCAGGCCTTCCCGGTCGGCAGAAGCCCGCCCCACTGCCCCCTGCGGGCGGCCCACACCAGCCGGGCTCCTCACAGCAGATTCAGCAGAGGATTTCTGTGCCCCCAAGTCCCACATACCCGCCAGCAGGACTGCCTGCCTTTCCAGCCGGAGATGGCAAACCTGAACTCCCGCTGACTGTGGCCATTAGGCCCTTCCTGGCTGATAAAGGGTCGAGGCCACAGTCGCCCAGGAAAGGACCCCAGACGGTGAATTCAAGCTCCATATACTCCATGTATCTCCAGCAAGCCACACCACCTAAGAATTACCAGCCAGCGGCACACAGCACTGTGAATAAGTCGGTTAAAGCAGGTATGGTGGGCGTGTACTCCTCCTGGGGCTGGGAAACCCTATTTCAGAAAATGCCAGTCTGTACCCTGAGTTCCGGGCCATAGGCTGTTGAGGGTTAGACTTGATTCCTAGTGACACGTGGCTGTGGGTGTCCGTGTGAGTGGGGGATAAAGATGACACACACAGCAGCTCTGCCGGTAGACCCCAGCTCCCTGACCTCCTGTCTGGGCGCCCGCCTGCCCACGTTATTCAGGAACTCCAGGCCGTGGAAGGCTGACATCTCAGAATTTGCTCTCTTTTTTCTCCTGCTTTGTAGTGACTTGTGCAGAACTTATCTGGGAGCTGGCATCGTGGGGTTCTGCCTGGACCTGATCCCCTGGCCCCCCTAGCAGTTGCCAAACCAGGCCCCTGGGGGGTGATATGAGGGAAGGGTTTTGCTGTTTTGGGGTCCTCTTGCAGAGCCCACAGGGACATAGAGCCCTGGTTTGGGTGCAGGGAAGTCTGACCCGGTCTCCTGAGGGGAGGCAGGTGTGAGAACAGAGCTCGGCTCCCGCGTGTGGAGGCTGATGGTGATTCCTCCTGGCGGCAGGATCTGGGCCTCAGGGCCGTCTGGGATCTCCTCAGAGTTCTCCCCTATGGGCTGCAGGTTCCAGAATCTAGTTTGAGAATCTCCAGGTTCCCCACAAGGGCCCAGCAGGGCAGGCTCTGGCCTTGGCGGCAAGGAGCACCAGGGCAACCGGCGCCCTTCCTTCCTAAGGCGGCCTGTGGTCTTCGCCATGTGGCGCAGCCCCAGGGTCACGTGGTTCTCCTTGGCTAGCAAACAGCGAGTGCAGCCTTTTTCTTTTTTGCATCTGAAAAAGCCCCGATTCCATATACACCAATCAAGTAGAGGGTCCCTCTTCCCAGGGGGGAATTGGAGGGTTCCCGTGGCTTTCCTGCGGCCTCTGGCGGGCAGGTGCTGAGCGCTGGGCTTGTCTCCCCAGTGTACGGGAAGCCAGTCCTGCCGTCTGGCTCCACGTCCCCGTCCCCGCTGCCCTTCCTCCACGGCTCACTGGCCCCAGGTGCCGCGCAGCCCCCGCCTCCCGGGGAGAGCGCCGAGAAGGAGCCGGAGCCCGAGAGCCCTGCGCCGCCCGGGGACGGGGCCGTGGAGAGCCTGCCGCGGCCGCTCAGCCCCACCAAGCTGACGCCCATCGTGCACTCGCCGCTGCGCTACCAGAGCGACGCCGACCTGGAGGCCCTGCGCAGGAAGCTGGCCAACGCGCCGCGGCCCCTGAAGAAGCGCAGCTCCATCACAGAGCCCGAGGGCCCTGGTGGGCCCAACATCCAGAAGCTGCTGTACCAGCGCTTCAACACGCTGGCAGGCGGCATGGAGGGCGCCCCCTTCTACCAGCCCAGCCCCTCACAGGACTTCCTGGGCTCCTTGGCTGATGTGGACAATGGGAACGCCNCACAGAGCCCGAGGGCCCTGGTGGGCCCAACATCCAGAAGCTGCTGTACCAGCGCTTCAACACGCTGGCAGGCGGCATGGAGGGCGCCCCCTTCTACCAGCCCAGCCCCTCACAGGACTTCCTGGGCTCCTTGGCTGATGTGGACAATGGGAACGCCACTGCCAACGGGAACCTAGGCGAAGCTGGCCCTGCCCCGCCCACCGCCCCACTGCCCGCCGAGCCCGCCCCAGCCTCCGACGCCAACGACAACCGGCTCCCTTCCCCTGAACCCGAGGGCCTGCTCTGTCCCCCGAACACCCACCAGACAGCTGAGCCGGCCGAGGATGACAACAACAACGTGGCCACAGCCCCGTCCACCGAGCAGGTCCCCAGCCCTGGGGCCGAGGCCCCCTCTCCAGGGGAGGAGCAGGCACCCCCAGCCGTGCCGCTGTCCTCGGCCGCTACGGTGGGTGTCGCCCTAGACCAGGCCACCGGCTTCCTGGCCAGCCAGCCAGAGCTGGTCGGGGACGCACCTGGGTCGGGTGGTGCCGGGCAGCGGAGCCAGCCTTGCCCTGGGGGCCCAAAGGTTCCTGAGGAAGGGGGTGTCGCTGAGATCAGGGCAGGCAGCTAGGGGAGGAGATCCTTCTAGACAGCACCGGGGGGAGAGCAGTGCTGAAGGAGCAGAGGGAGGTGGAAACCTCTTGCCCTGAGCCCCTTGGCAGGGCAGGGGCAGTTCAGCTCTGAGGTCCCCCTTGCTGCCTCCCTTGGGCACCTGCAGGGACAGCCCAGGCCCCGAGGCAGAGCCGCCCCGAGAGCAAGGCGCAGGCTGGTCTGCAGTGCCCCTTTCTTGCTCGCTGGGGCTGCAGACGGAGGGGGAGGCGCTAGGGGTGGGGCTCCGCCTCGGCTCTAGGGACCTCTCCTCCCGCCTCCTCTCCTCCGCTCCCAGCCTGCTTGTGTGGGGCCGCTTTGAAATCCAAAGCACGCTTCCTCCCTATAGAGCAAGCGGACCAACCTGAAGAAGCCCAACTCAGAGCGGACGGGGCACGGCTTGCGGGTCCGCTTCAACCCGCTGGCGCTGCTCCTGGACGCGTCTCTGGAAGGGGAGTTCGACCTGGTGCAGAGGGTCATCTACGAGGTGAGCGCATGCCTGTGCGGGGCAGCGGCCCTGGCGGCGCCCGGCGGGGCTCACGCGCCATGTCCCGTGTCGTAGGTGGAGGACCCCAGCAAGCCCAACGACGAGGGCATCACCCCCCTGCACAATGCTGTCTGTGCCGGCCACCACCACATCGTGCGGTTCCTGCTGGACTTTGGGGTCAACGTGAACGCCGCCGACAGCGACGGCTGGTGAGGCCCCGGAATGGGTGGGGGCAGAGGAGGAAAGGAGACAGGACGGCAGCACCGGGGCCGTGCCTCCTCCCGGCCACCTCTGTTCTCGTGCTGGTTTTGCCAAAGGCTCCGCGGTGGTCACGCTGTGGTCACACGGCTGACCACGGAACCATTTGTTCCCAAGCGGCCAGAAAGCCTGTGTGGAGGAACCCGTGCCGTTGACTGTGAGCCTCAGGCAGCGGTCTACGCCGCCGCCTGTGAACATCTGTTTCTTTATATCGTGGTAACATACAGCCGTTACCATCACAGCTGCTGTGAGGGCCATGTCCACGCTGTGAGGGCATGTTCATGTCATACCATGAACACGCAGTTTACAGGTTGCTTCTTGGTCCGCTCACCACCCAGCCTTTTGAGGTGTGGGTGTGGTGTGTTGGGGGCGGTGTGTGTGTGTATGTATGGTCTGTGTGTCCGTCGTAAAAGTGGAAGTAGAATCAGGCCCCTGCAAAGGCAGCAACACAGCAGCTAGCTGGGCGGCGAGCGTGTGCCCTGCTGCCGCTGGCAGGGCGTGAGGCCTCCCTGTGTCCCCCAGGACGCCCCTGCACTGCGCCGCCTCTTGCAACAGCGTCCACCTCTGCAAGCAGCTGGTGGAGAGCGGTGCTGCCATCTTCGCCTCCACCATCAGTGACATCGAGACGGCTGCGGACAAGTGCGAGGAGATGGAGGAGGGCTACGTCCAGTGCTCCCAGTTTCTATACGGTAGGGGCGCGGGCACACGCCCTGGGNAGCGTCCACCTCTGCAAGCAGCTGGTGGAGAGCGGTGCTGCCATCTTCGCCTCCACCATCAGTGACATCGAGACGGCTGCGGACAAGTGCGAGGAGATGGAGGAGGGCTACGTCCAGTGCTCCCAGTTTCTATACGGTAGGGGCGCGGGCACACGCCCTGGGCGCCGCTCTGGGCCGCAGCGGGCACACGCCCTGGGCACCGTTCCTGGGCTGCGGGCACATGCCTTGGGCGCCGTTCCAGGCCGCGGCGGGCACGCGCCATGCCACTGCCTGGGCCGAGAGAAGCCCCGAGTTCACCCTTGGGGAAGCCCAGTCTCTCTCCTGGGAGCAGAGGTCACCCCAGCCCTTGGGCTCATCCCTGAAGACCTGTCACATTCTCATGGTCAGGATTCCATGCCAAGTTGCTCGAAACAAAGTCTTCCCCTCTCTGCCAGATGTTCTCTGTGGGCGGCCAGGATGCCCTGGGCATGCAGTGGCCCAGAGCGAGGCCTTGAGGGCAGTGTCCCGGGTGGTCTCAGTCCCCACTCTGTGGACTGTGATGCGCAGAAGGGCAGTGCACCAGGCCCAGTCCCCAGGACAGGCTGGGCAGGGGTCGGGGGACGCCTCTGCTGGGAGGCGGCTGCCTGTTGTTCTGGTGGAGCGTGCTTCCCACCCCCAAGAGCAGCACAGGGGTCTTCAGTCATGGGCTTGTGGGTTGTAAGTTTCACCCTAAGAAACACCACCTTTTCTTTTCCCTGGAGAAGGGCATGGTGACTCACTCCAGTGTTCTTGCCTGGAGAATCCCGTGGACAGAGGAGCCTGGTGGGCCAAGTTACTTAGGGTTGCAGAGTCGGACACGACTGAAGCAACTTAGTTTGAATGCACCTTTGCTTCTGGACATGAAGCTTCTGCCGCGGGCCTCTTGCTGGGACACGGGAGAAACTGGTGGCGTTATTCGCGGGGCGGGATTGGGGCGGGGGGCGGGGAGAGGGGGCGGCAGCCGCCCCAGCCTCTAAGCGCTCCGCTGCGGCCCCAGCAGGCTGCCCGAGGCCACCGGTGTCTCGGAGCCTGGCGCGGGCCCTCAGCAGCCGGCCCTGCAGACCTGACTGTCGGCTCTCCTGTCCCAGGCGTGCAGGAGAAGCTGGGTGTGATGAACAAAGGCGTGGTGTACGCCCTGTGGCCCTACGAGGCCCAGAACAGCGACGAGCTGTCCTTCCGCGAAGGGGATGCACTCACCATTCTGCGGCGCAAGGACGAGGTCGAGACCGACTGGTGGTGGGCTCGCCTCGGGGACCGGGAGGGCTATGTGCCCAGGAACCT
Organism: Neotragus moschatus; assembly: GCA_006410615.1. Classification (NCBI taxonomy): domain Eukaryota; kingdom Metazoa; phylum Chordata; class Mammalia; order Artiodactyla; family Bovidae; genus Neotragus; species Neotragus moschatus. The sequence continues at coordinate 27,985 of SJYA01004192.1, forward strand.
GCTGGGGGTAAGGCCGAGGCGGAGCCCTCCTACTCCCAGGGGCGGGGCCCTCCTACTCCCGGGGGCGGGGCCAGGCTCAGGCTCACTGGAGCCCCTGGATGAGGGCTGCTCACGGTGTTCTGCTCCGGGGCCTGCAGGCTGCGCCCTCTGCAGCGATGGCCCCTCAGGCCCTGGGCCTCCCTCTGCTCTCTGCTCCGCGCCCAGTGGGCTGGCAGCTGCTGTCGTCCTGCAGCCTCTGGACACCTGCCAGGCACCTTTGGGGGCCTTACAGACAGCACTGGTATCTTAGGTGGTCCCAAGTGCCCTGAGAGAAAAAGGCACGGGGCCTCTGGGCATTAGGGGGGTGTCTCCAGAGGAGGGCGGCCTCTGAGCGGGCCCCTCGTCCTAACCCCTGTCCATTGCCTCCTAGTTGTATCCACGGATCAAACCCCGACAGCGGACGCTGGCCTGAGCGCCCTCTGCAGCACCGCACAGGCTCTCCGGCGGCGGGGAGCGGCTCTGGCTGACTCGGCCATCTCCCGGAAGTGGACGCTGGACGCAGCTTCAGGGGCTCCCGCAGCAGACGGTTTGCGCGGAGTGAGGGCCCCGGGGTGAGGGTCTGCCCTCGGCTCAGAGAGAGGCCTTCACCTCCAAGGAGACTGAATTTTGCTAATTACTGTAAATCCAAATAAATACCCAGCTTTCTAAACCACCACCTTTGTTGCCAATAAGCCCTGTCGTTGACCCCCAATTGGTTGCCGATGAAGATGCTCTTATGGACGTGGGTCCCAAGGCCCCCTCACCCCCAGNGGAGACTGAATTTTGCTAATTACTGTAAATCCAAATAAATACCCAGCTTTCTAAACCACCACCTTTGTTGCCAATAAGCCCTGTCGTTGACCCCCAATTGGTTGCCGATGAAGATGCTCTTATGGACGTGGGTCCCAAGGCCCCCTCACCCCCAGTATTGCCCCAGTCCCCCGAGAAAGCCTGCCAGCTGTGAGGTGCGCCCCTCGCTGGAGCCCCGCCCCCCGTCCATGGGAAGTCAGAAGCCCGGCGCCGTCCTCGCGTGCATTTCTTCTCTTCACCAAAGGAGCCGTGTGTGGACGCCTGTCTAGCGGGGGTGTATGAGGTGTGGGCTCCTTTCCCGTCCTAGGCCTCGGTCTAGGTCACCAACAGGCCATAGGCACAAGGAACCTCAGGACTAAGTGACACCACCAGGTCAGAAGTTTCAACACGGGGCTGCCTTCCTGCAGCCTTCCGATGCCCCAGTGCCCCTGCCGGTCCCGGCGCTGTGAAGGCCCAGGCGGGTGGATGGGGGACGCCCGTGCGTCTCGGGGCGGGGCCCAGGCTCCCGGTCCCTCTGCCCCGGTTCCAGAATTACAGTGAGGCGCTTCCCCGAGATTTAAACTGTACGTACAGGCTTTTATATACCAAAAGTATTTTTTGACTAAACCACTCGAAACTATCAGAACCATGTTGGAAATGTGTTGTTTTTTTTTTCTCATTAAAGTCCAGGCCCTGAGCTTTATTTTCCATGTACGAGTCTCGTGTGTAATTTACGTATGGACATGTGTAGATCCTTGGAGCACCGATTGTACACAGTGTGCTCATGAGAAAGAAGCACCCGCGGGCAGCTTGTGATGAGGCCGTGTACATGCACGCAATAAACCGCTGTCTCTCATGGGCGGCTTCGAGTCTTGTGTTCTGGAGCCGGAGCTAAGCTGAGCGGGAAGCTCGGGTTGTCTGGACACAGGCAAGGCCTGATCCTTACTTTCAAAATAAGTTTTAATCGTAAGCTTTATATACAAATTGTTGTACAGTTAAAGTGAAATAGTAAGTGAAAAGTAAAAATATATAAAGCATGCTCCTTCCCCTGTGAAGAATCAAAGGTTTGTTCGTGGCCCTGGGTTAGTGACACGCTGAGCGGGCAGTGTGAGAAGCGCACCAGTACAAATCAGGCCAGGTGACCACTGCCCGGATCACGTAGAAGAACCAGTGAACCAGAACCTTCTAGTACACACGGTCACTCGTAAAAACAAGGCAGAGAGCGTTAGCAGCAGTGTAGCTCAGCCTCCCCCCCCGCAGTTAGGCTTCAACAAGTGACAGACAAGTTCTAAAGCGCGGATGGTCTGGAGCGTTAACCGGTTGTGTACATATTGCACTAGGCAGGCTCCAAGGGCTTGGCTGCGTCTCCAGCACTTGTAGGGTTAGTCGTGCCTGTGTGCCCGCGAGGAGGCGCTGCTGCCCCAAGCGGACGGTCCAGCCCGCGTGGGATTACTGGTCCCGAGACTCGTGGAGGAGCTTGGCCGCCTGCAGGGTGACCAGAAAGGCGTGTGCCTGGCTGAGGCGGGAGGGGGCCCCTCAGCTGGGTGGGGGGGGCGAGAGAACGTGGAGCAGGAGGTACCTTGTGCATGGCCGCCAGCCACGCCGTCGCCTGCCTCCTGCTGCCGTCGGTGTCCTCGCCGGCTGTCAGTGTCAGCTGCTTCAGCCCCTCTGCCCCCGGGGTGGTGTACTGCAGGGTCATGCCTGTGGCCCTCGCGTTGCCTCCTGGAGTGGGAACAAGGTAAGGATGCCCTGAGCGGCCTTGAGCACCAGGGTGCCAGCCGCCCCAAAGCAGCGGCCCGGGCGCCCCCTCCCTGACCCTGGTGCTGGCCTCTCGGGGGGCCTGTGTCAGGGCGGTGGCTGCCTGGTGGCCGACCCTGAGCTCACAGGGTGGGCAGGGGCCTGGGTCAAACACTTGTGCCCCACGGCCGAGACCCTGCGCCAGAATACACCACCTGTCGTGCTGGCCTCTCACACCCACCCCACCGCTGAGCGCCAGGGTCAAAGCGGAGGAGCCACGCCACCGCAGGACACAAGCTCCCGGAAGGGTGTCTGGGGCACCGCCTGACGTCAGTCCCCGCAGCTCAGAACCCAGCCCGAAGTGCCAAGCCTCCAAGGCTTTCACAAGCCGCGGTCCCAGCTGTGTCAGCCGGCTTACCCCGGCCTGGGCCTTCTGAAGGGGCGCTACACTCACTCCCACCCCCGCTCTGGGGCAGCCCACTGCCTCTGCCCACCACCTGCTCCTGGAAGGGGGCTTTCCTGATTCCTGTGACTGCTGCATTTTGAGAGCCTGTGGCCGGCAGGGCTGAAATCGACGTTCAGCCCGACCCTTCACAGAAAGTGGGCGACCCTGCTGTGGACAGCGCAGGCGCCGGGATCCTCCCTCCCCGCCACCGACCCCCGCACCTCCGCTCCGGAGCGCGGTTCTGGGCACCGACTGGCCGGTTCCAGGAAACCGGGCAGAGCAGGGCTCCCTGCGCTCCCGGAGCCGGCACAAGGGGGCGCGGCGCCAGCAGCCCCGGCCCCGCCCACCGGGGAAGCCCGCCCCCCAAGCGGCGCTCGGAGATCGCGCCGCCACCGGCTCCCCGCCCCCGCGGTCGGCTTCCCATTCCCCCGGCCCTCCCCGGCGGCCGCCAAGCAGGGCTGCCCCTCAGGAGAGGACGGCCAAGCCCAGGGGACAGACGGCTTCACGGTTTGGCCGCCTCAGGCCCGAGTGTCTCACGGGGAGACCCCCGCCCGCCCCGCAGACACGCTGACCTTCGGCGGCGGGCCGGCTGGCCGGGAGGCTGGTGTGAGAGAGAGTGTCTTTACGTCAGGCGGGCAGGCAGGCAGAAGACAGCAAGGCCGGTCAGAAGTCAGAGAGAGGGCTCGGGTCAGCCTCCGCGCTCGGACCCGAGGCCCAGGAGCGGGGTTCAGGGCAGAGGGCCGGGCCGGGCCGAGCTCCCCGAGGAGGGCCGTCTCCGCAGACCCTGGGGAGCCAGGTGATGCCAGCCGCGAGGGCCGGGACGGAGGGGCGCGGAGCGCACGTCCAGGGACCCTCCTCTCCGCCTCACACGCCCGCGAGTGGAGCCCGGAGCCCCCGGGCCCGCGGCGCCTACCTCCGGGAGGGAGGCCCTCCGTGAGCATCTGCACGGCGGCGATGCGCGCCACCTCCACCTCGCGGTGATCGTCCCCGTCCCCGTCTAGAAGCAGGAACCTGCAACAGACAGAGGCGTCCGTGCCGCGGCCCTCCGAGGCTCCGGGCGCCCAGTGCCAGGCGGAGCACCTGCCCTCACCTCTGGTTGCTGGAAAGACGGCAGACCATCATGTCCGGCTTCTCGGAGTTCCCGAAAGTCACGAGGAAGGTGGCTCCTGCGGAGGGGACCAGACGTGAGCACGCGGCAGCTCCCCGCGCCGCCCCCTCCAGGCCAGGGACACGCGCAGAGGACGGAAGGGCGCGAGGCAGCGGCGGGAAGGGCGTGACGGGGTCGGGGTGCAATGCCGGAGGCCAGAAGCGCCGCCTGGGGCTCCCCCGGGGCCGGATCGCAGGGCGCTGACCCGCCCCCAGGGAACCCCCAGGGCAGCCCGGCCCGCTGCTGCCAGGAGGACCTGCGGGCCGGGGGTGGGGGAGAGGGCTGCCAGGTCCTGGGGGCTCCGCCCGCCCGGAGCCCAGGGGCGGCTGGCACCACACCCGGCGGAGTCCCACCCACCGACCCCGACCGCCCGGCGCTCACCGCTCAGCAGCAGTTTGAGCTGCCGGTCGTAGAAGTCGGCCTCGCGCCGCGACACCGGCGCACAGCCGGCGCACTGCCGCACGGGGTCCACGAAGCACATGCGCCGCAGCGCCACCTTCTGGCCGCAGCACTTGTCGCAGAAGCACTTCCCGCACCGGCGGCAGTGGTGCTGCGGGCGCGGCACGGGAGTGAGCACCCCGCAGACCGCGGGCACCAGCGGCCACCGCGACGCCTCGAGGGACCCCGCCCCACACCGCACCGGGGCGCCCTCCTGCCCCGCCCAGCTCACCTTCCTGGTGAGAAAGTCAAACTTGGTGTCACACTGCATGCATCTCGGGCACTAGGAGACAAGGGGACAGGGGTCAGCCCGCGTGGCCTGCTCCTCCGGGAGCCCCGCCCGGCCGCCGGCACTCAGGGCCGGCCAGGAGACACCGCAGCGGGGCGCTGGCCAGCCGGCGGGGGTGGTGCCAGGCCCAGCCGCCCAGGGCTCGGGAGGGGAGCCTGGGGACAGTGCTCCCGGGACCGGCCAGGGCCCAGCCTGGAGACGGCCACGTCGTCACCCAGCCACAACCACAGGAGCGCCCAGACGTGTCGCCTGACAGTGGGGATGGGCTGCCCTCACGTGGCGAGGCCCAGCCTCCGCGGTGGGAAACCCGCTCACTCCAAAGATGGGGTATGTGAAATGCCGCCACCCGGCAGGGGGCCAGGCGCCCTGCCCCCGTGACTGTCGCCTAACCTGTCCCCACTTGGTCCTGGCCAGCAGGGCCAGCCCCGCGGTCCTCTGCCGGCTCCACTCAGGGCCGCCAGAACCCAGGCGGGCTCTGCTCCCGCTCCCAAGACAGGACTTGACTTTGACACCCCCACCCCTCTCCCCAGGCCCAACTCAGGGCAGGGCCGGCCCTAAAGCCGAGTCCAGCGCCCTTCTCCAGGGGAGGGTGGTGGGCAAGGCCAGTCTGCAGATGCCCCCTGCCGCAGGCCGCCGTGGCCCTGCACTGAGCAGCCGGCTAAGCTGCATGTGGTCCCGTGACTGATGTTTTCCTGTTTTCTCTTCGTTCTTCAGCGGCTTTCCCACTGGGACACAGGGCCTGGCCCTCCAGAACCACCCGCAGGGTCTGCCCACCTCAGGCACAAGCGGGCGAATCCCAGGGCTGCTGCCCCCGCCACCGCCTCTCCCCATCACTTCTGGAACCTTCCGTGTTTGGCACTCAGGCCTCCACCTGGGGCAGGGCCTCTGTGTGCCACTCTCTCCCACGACCTCGCACATCTGCCCGCCACAGAGTCCGCGGGATGAGGGCGCAGTCGTGGAGGCTGGCTCTGCCCCCCTCCCTTGCCGGGAGGCTCAGATCCGACCAACTGAGAGAGCAAGCTCTCAACTAAGACCACAGCAGAAGGTAAGACGCAACCCCTGAACAGCTGTGAGCTAGACATTTTGTGGCGGAGAAGGCAATGGCAGCCCACTCCAGGGTTCTCGCCTGGAGAATCCCAGGGACGGGGGAGCCTGGTGGGCGGCCGTCTCCGGGGTCGCACAGAGTCGGACGCGCCTGAAGCGATGCAGCAGCAGCAGCAGACATTTTGTATTAATCTAAGTAAACCAATGAGGTTTTTCAGAAAACAGATTTTTAAACAAGGTAATTTTCCTAGGGATTACATTATAGAAAAGAAGCTTTTAAAATTATGAAGAGAACGGTCGACATGAAAATAAAATTAAATAAAGAAATGAGTAGCGGATGAAGACACAAGAGTCAAGAATTTATACCTGGTCTGAGACCAGCTGCACCGAAAGGAGACGCCAGCCCAGGCCGGGGCCCAGCTCTGCGCCCTGAGCCGCTGACTGGACCCAGAGGAGAGGCCCCGGGGTGGAGGACCGCCATCCGGGGAGACGGTCCGGAAACCAGGGACCAGCAGCCCGCCCCCTGGCCCCGGCGAGGCCAAAGGCCCTGGAGACACCTGCCCCTGAGGCCACGCGCACTAGGCCTGTCCCCACGGCGCCCCCGGGGCGGGCGGGGGCTGCGATCTCACAGGGGGAGAAGCTCGGTGAGCCGAGACACACGTGTGCACACACAGACACACACACATGCACAGGCACGCGGCCAATGCCGGATCCTCCCTGGGCTGCGCCCCCCCCAGGTCAATAACGAGCCGCCAGCCACATTCAGGGCCCCTGCGCTGCCCCCCGGGACTCTTACTCCTCAGACGGGGGAGCGAGCCAGTGGGGGGGGAGTCTCCACAGATCCCCACGGGAGGATGGGGCGGGGGGGCAGGGGTCAGAGCCAGGCAGCCCCGACCCGTCCGCTCGCTGCTCCAGGAAGCCAGCAGCTGACTGGCGCCCACCCTGCCGATGCAGGAGACTTCCGACAACGCGGGGGGTAGATGAGGCGACAAGGACCGATAAAAGAAGAAACCAGAACGGGCCACAGGAGGCCGGGCTGGGACAGGAGGCCTTAGGGGACTGTGGGCCACCCCTCGGCAGCCCAGCGCAGAGGCCCTGGAGGACTGCTCGGAGACGGCGGTCTCTGCCGGCCAGCTGCCCCGGGAGCCCTGGGGGTGCTCACGGGGCTCTTTCAAAGCACAACAAAGACAGAGACTGGAGAGATTAAAGGGATGCTTCAAGAGAGGCGACTAGAAAGAGCGGAGCTTTAGGAAGGTGGCCCTCTGAGGCTGGAGCGACGGAAGCGCCGCCCACACTGCCCTCCCAGGTGCCAGGCCCCCACGTGAGAGCTTCTCAGGCGCCTCGAGAAGAAGTAAATCATACAGGTAAGTTTCAAAGTTACACGTATTGACGCATCTTTGTTGAAAAGCAACCATTTTTAAAGAGTAAAAAAACTCCTACAAATATAAAACAAACCCATGTCAAAGACTTAACTCAATTAACTGAGGGAAGCAATGAAATATTAAAACAACAAGCTCACAGGGAAATCTGAGGAGCAGGCCCACCGCAGCCCAGGGACCAGGCGAATCTGACAACACAGTTCCTGGGGCGGGAGCTGAGGAGGGGAGGGGCGGCCGCCACCAGGACGGCCCGGGGCCGCGGGCAGCTCCTGAGTGAGCAGGCGGGCCGGGCCGGGCCCCCCACCACGAGGGACCCAGCTGGGATCCCGGAGGCCAGAGACGGGGACCCCTCGGGGACGTGTTCTCGGAAAGCATCCTGCAAACAGCCCCCTCCTCATGTGCCCTGGAGGAGACACACGGACACCCCGGCCACCCGCCGCGAGCCGGACACGGGCCGCAGGCGGGACCCACGGACCTGCTTGTCCCCTCAGTGACCAAAACAACATGCGCACGGCCTCCTGCAACGTCCATTCGTCTCTCCTTCCTTCAGGCCCTTGAACTCTGACCCGCCTCTTAGCCTGAGACAGTCCAGGGGTGATGCGCCCGACCCACTGTCAGACCAAACCAGCCGCCCCTGCCTGCCCCTCCCACCCTGCTCCCCAAAGCCTGTGCTGCGCCCCCCATGGAGAAGCCCCCTGCCATCTGCCCCTGGACAGCTTGCGGATCCCTTGGTCAGAACCACCCCACAGTGGTTCTCTGAAACACAATCTCTCCCCATCCAAGTCCACCTTCGCTTCTTTGACACACCTGTGTCCTCCGTTTGCCTCTGCAGAGCATCTGACGTCAAGACTACTTCTGTCTGCTCAAACCACAACACAACTAAACTCGTCTCACACGCTAGCAAAGCAACGCTCAAAATCCTCCAAGCCAGCCTTCAACAGTACGTGAACGTGAACTTCCAGATGTTCAAGATGGATTTACAAAAGGCAGAGGAACCAGGGATCATATTGCCAACATCCGTTGGATCATAGAAAAAGCAAAAGAGTTCCAGAAAAACATCTACTCCGCTTTGTTGACTATGCCAAAGCCTTTGACTGTGTGGATCACAACGAAAGATACCACCTGACCCGCCTCCTGAGAAACCTGTATGCAGCTCAGGAAGCAACAGTTAGAAACGGGACGGAACAAAGGACTGGTTCCAAATTGGGAAAGGAGTACATCAAGGCTGTATATTGTCACCCTGCTCATTTAACTTAAAGTCAGAGTATATCATGAAAAATGCCACACTGGATGAAGCACAAGGTGGAATCCAGATTGCCAGGAGAAATATCAGTAGCCTCAGATATGCAGATGATACCACCCTAAAGGCAGAAAGCGAAGAGAAACTAAAGAGCCTCTTGATGAGAGTGAAGCTGGCTTAAAGCTCAACATTCAGACANAAAAATGCCACACTGGATGAAGCACAAGGTGGAATCCAGATTGCCAGGAGAAATATCAGTAGCCTCAGATATGCAGATGATACCACCCTAAAGGCAGAAAGCGAAGAGAAACTAAAGAGCCTCTTGATGAGAGTGAAGCTGGCTTAAAGCTCAACATTCAGACATCTAAGATCATGGCATCTGGTCCCATCACTTCATGGCAAATAGATGGGGAAACAGTGGAAACAGTGACAGACTTTAATTCTAGGGGGCTCCAAAATCACTGCAGATGGTGACTGCAGCCATGACGCTTACTCCTTGGAAGGAAAGTTATGACCAACCAACCCAGACAGCATATTAAAAAGCAGAGACATTACTTTGCCAACAAAGATTCATTTAGTCAAAGCTATGGTTTTTCCAGTAGTCATGTATGGATGTGAGAGTTGGACTGTAAAGAAAGCGCCAAAGAATTGACGCTTTTGAACTGTGGTGTTGGAGAAGACTCTTGAGAGTCCCTTGGACTGCAAGGAGATCCAACCAGTCCATCCTAAAGGAAATCAGTACTGAATATTCATTGGCAGGACTGATGCTGAAGCTGAAACTCCAATGCTGTGGCCACCTGAAGCGAAGAGCTGACTCATCTGAAAAGACCCCAATGCTGGGAAAGATTGAAGGCAGAAGGGGACAACAGAGGATGAGATGGTTGGAAGACATCACTGACTCAATGGACATGAGTTTGCACAAACTCTGGGAGTTGGTGATGGACAGGGAGGCCTGGCGTGCTGCAGTCCACGGGGTCACAAAGAGTTGGACACAAGTGAGAGACTGAACTGAACTGACATCGAAACAGCAGCACAGAGCCACCGTTGCCTCTGTTGCACCCAGCACCCAGGACGGCAGGAAAGGGCGCGTGTGCACGGGTCAGAGCAGCCTCCGACGGCTGCACACCCACTCTCCTTGCTGGGGGACACGCGGGTACAGTCACACGAGGCAGGAGCTAGGCCCAGGCCTCCTGCCGCTCCCCTCATGTCCCACCATTGCCCCCCCAATCTCACAAGCTCTTGGAGGCACACGGAAAAGCAAGTCCGTTATTTCTGGGGGCAAGAACCCCTCTGAGAAGCCAAAAGTCACAGATAATGCACACCCCCAAGTTTCCCAGCATCTATAAGGGGAGTCCCCGTGGGCCCGAGGTACCAAGGTGGCCCAGGGCCGCGCACCAAGTCAACAGTCGACAGACCCCAAGGAATGACGGGTGCCCGCCGGCTCCACACACGACCAGACTCTCGTCCCCGCGCAGCCGACTGGAGGCGGGTGAGGCGGGACGCCATGTCCCCGCCATGCTCTCCCTACACCCTCCCCCTGCCTGTTCCAAACCACACACACACCGGGATCGTGGCCCCGGAAGCAGAGGGTGGGCTGAGCGCCGCTGAGCCGGGAGGGCAGCAGGGGAGCCCCCACCTCCCCTGAGCTGCCTCAGATCAGATCGAAGCCAGCCTCCATCAGACCCTCCCAGCCCGAGCTGCCCCACGCCAGCCAGCTCTCCTCCAGAAC
>SJYA01004193.1:0-13495 GCA_006410615.1 Neotragus moschatus
AAAAGGCTCTGATGCTGGGAGGGATTGGGGGCAGGAGGAGAAGGCGACGACCGAGGATGAGATGGCTGGTGGCATCACTGACTCGATGGACATGAGTTTGGGTGAATTCCGGGAGTTGGTGATGGACAGGAAGGCCTGGCATGCTGTGATTCATGGGGTCGAAAAGAGTCGGACACGACTGAGCGACTGAACTGAACTGAACTGAACATATGTGGCAGGAAAATAACTTTTATCATATGGCAGCAACATATACCATATTTTGGGGGACAGTCCCAAATGTAAATCATCTGGAGGGATGGTGTGGAGAGGGAGGGGGAAGGGGGGGGTCCGGATTGGGAACTCAGGTACACTTATGGCTGATTTATGTCAATGTGTGGCAAAANCTGAACTGAACTGAACTGAACATATGTGGCAGGAAAATAACTTTTATCATATGGCAGCAACATATACCATATTTTGGGGGACAGTCCCAAATGTAAATCATCTGGAGGGATGGTGTGGAGAGGGAGGGGGAAGGGGGGGGTCCGGATTGGGAACTCAGGTACACTTATGGCTGATTTATGTCAATGTGTGGCAAAATGAGTACAGTATTGTAAAGCAAAACAAACTAAAAAATAAAAATTTTTTTTAAAAATAAAAAATAAATAAAATAAAAGGTAACACTGAATGTATTGTTACATGAAATTTAATTTTTAAAGAAAGATTTATTTAAGTATGATGGCAGGCAGAATTCCATAATGGTCTCCAGTAATTCCTTAAAATAGGGATCTTAAAATAAGGACATTATGCAAGTGGACTTGCCCTTTGCACATAAGCCTTTTCAAGGGGAGAATTTTCTCTGGCTGGTGGCAGAAGAAGAACCCAGATGTTTGGCATGCTCCTGCTGGCTTGAAGATCAAGATGTCATTCTGCAAAGAGAACAGGTCACCTCTCGGACCCAAGAGATGACCCTCCTGACTGCCAGCAAGGAAATAAGGACCTGATTCCTATAGCTTCAAAGAATTAAATTCTGTCATTGCCAAGAATGAGCTTGGAAACAGATTTTTTTCCAGAGCATCCAGAGAGGAACTCAGTGACTGTCTCCCTGGTTTCAGCCTTGTGACACCCTGAGCTGGGAAACCAGCCACAGCACACCCTAGTTCAACACACACAACTGTTGAGTTCAGAGGCTGAGTTTCTGCTGATCGGTCAGCTATATAAAACTAACAGATATAACTTGCATAAGTAAATTAATTTTTAAGTGGTCAGCTTAGTGAGTTTTGATAAATTTTAAGTCATGCAACTACCATCATAATCAACATATAGAACATTTCCATATAGAGCTTTCCCCAAAGCTTCATCTGCATTCAATTCTCTTCCTCAGTCCCCAGTTCCTGAACTATGTGTTGTTGTTGTTGTTGTTGCCTTTTCTGGAATGCCATACAAATGGAATGGTAAAGTAGATAGCTTTTGTATTTATTTCACTTAATGCAATGCTGTGTTGTTGCATGTATTAAGTCATTCTTTTATTGCTGAGTAATACTCCATTGTAGGTATGTATCATTATTTATCTCTTCACCTGTTAATGTAGGTTTGGATTGTTTTCAGTTGTTGGCCATTGTGAATAAAGATTCTCTGAATATTTGCTTGAAATATGTCTCCGTGTGAACCATGTATTATTTATTTGACTGTTCCGGGTCTTTGCTGCTATACAAAGTTTTCTCTAGTGGCGGCAACTAGAGAAAGGGGCTATGCTTGGTGGCAGAACATGAGCTTCTCACTACTGTGTCTTCTCTTGTGGCAGAGCATGGACTCTAGAGCTTGGACTCCGTAGATGTGGCACACGGGCTTAGTAGCTCTGCCGCGTGTAGAATCTTCCTGGGCCAGGGATCAAACTTGTGTCCCCTGAATTGGTAAGCAGATTCTTATCTACTGTACCACCAGGGAAGTCCTAGACAATATATTTTTATTTCTCTTAGTAAATATCTAAGAGTGGACTGTGTGCTATATTTGTGTTTAACTTATGAGAAACTGCAGAAATGTATTCCTAAGTGGCTGTTCCATTTCATTCTCATCAGAAACACATACAGGTTTCAGCTGTCTCACATCCTCATCAGTGTTTCATATTGTCAGACTTTTGAATTTTAACCATTCGTGTGAGAATGCAGTGGTATCTCATGAGATTTTAATTTGCATTTTCCTAATGATCAATATGAAGCTTCTTTTTTATGTGCTTATTTGCCATTTGTGTATCTTCATTGGTAAAGGGTCTGTGCAAATCATTTACCCATATTTTTTTTGGGGGGGGGAATGTTCTAGATATCAGTCTTCTATCAGCTCTGCATTTTGCAAATATTTCCTTCCAGTCTGTGGTTTGTCTTTTCATTTCCTTAACAGTGTCATTTGAAGGGCAGAAATTTTTAATTTCAAAGAAGCCCAATTTATCAACTTTTTGAATGGTTTGTTCTTCTGTCATATCTAAAAAAATTTTTTGCCTAAATAAATGTCACAAAGCTTTTCTTCTTATAGTTTTATCATAGTAGCTCTTATATAATCAATTTGAAATTAATGTATTGTATATGAAACAAGGTAATGGCTTGGTTTTTGCATAGGAATAGCCAGTTGTTCCAGAACCGCACTTAGTAAGAATGTCCTTTCTCCATTGAATTGTTTTTGTAGCTTTGTAAAAAAAATCAACTGACCATGTATATGTGAATCTATTCTATTCTATTTGCCTACAAACATATTTTTAAAGCTATGCCTATTATCTTGGTTCAGTTCAGTTCAGTTCAGCTGCTCAGTGGTGTCCGACTCTTTGTGACCCCATGAATCGAAGTACGCCAGGACTCCCTGTCCATCACCAAACCCCGGAGTTCACTCAGACTCACGTCCATCGAGTCAGTGATGCCATCCAGCCATCTCATCCTGTGTTGTCCCCTTCTCCTCCTGCCCCCAATCCCTCCCACCATCAGAGTCTTTTCCAATGAGTCAACTCTTCACATGAGGTGGCCAAAGTACTGGAGTTTCAGCTTTACCATCATTACTTCCAAAGAAATCCCAGAGCTGATCTCCTTCAGAATGGACTGATTGGATCTCCTTGCAGTCCAAGGGACTCTCAAGAGTCTTCTTCGACACCACAATTCAAAAGCATCAATTCTTCGGTGCTCAGCCTTCTTTGCTATAGTATTATAGTCAGTCTTGAAATTATGTAGTTTGAGTCTTTCAACTGTTTCAACTGTTTTTGTTTTTCCCCTAAAATCCTTTTGGCTGGTCACAAAGAGTTGGACACAACTGAGCGACTGAACTGAACTGACTGAGATCCATGTAAACTTTAGACTCAGCTTGTCAATTTCTTTTTTTAAAAAGCCTTTTTATTTTATACTGGAGTATAGTTGATTAACACTGTTATGATAGTTTCTAGTGCACAGCAAAGTAATTCAGTTGTACATATATATGTCTATTCTCTTTCAAATTCTTTTCCCATTTAAGTTGTTACATAATATTAAGCAGAGTTCCATGTGCTATACAGTAGGTTCTTGTTGGTCATCCATTTTAAAAACAGCATACATATTGAAATGTACCATGTCAATCCCAAACTCCTTAACTATCCCTTCCCCCCAAAAGTGTGTATTCCTTTTTTCTTTCATCCTTTTTTTTTTTTTTTAACCATGCCATGCAACATGTGGGCTCTTAGTTCCCCGATCAGGGATTGAACCCACTCCCCCTGCAGCAGAAGCACAGTCATCTTAACCACTGGCCCACTAGGACAATATTGGGAGTGTGCTTTCTTAATTTTACTAAGTGCTGTCAGACTACTCTCCAGACAGTTGCACCATCAGCTTGTCAATTTCTATGACAAGCTGGAGTTTGTTTGAGTTTGCACTGAAACTATAGACTAATTTGGGAAGAAATGATGCCTTAACAATGCCCAGGATCATTGCCTGGAGGATTCCATGGGCAGAAGAGCCTGGGGGGCTACAGTCCATGGGGTCACAAAGAGTTGGGCACAACCGAGTGACTAAGCATGCATGCACACCAATTGGTCATGAAGTACTGTCCTTTTTATATATTGAAAGATTCAAGTTAAAATTTTGTTAGAGATTTTAGGTATTGTGTTTATAAGGGACCCGTTCAGTTCAGTTCACTTGCTCAGTCATGTCGGACTCTTTGTGACCCCATGAATCACAGCACGCCAGGCCTCCCTGTCCATTACCGTCTCCTGGAGTTCACTCAGACTCACATCCATCGAGTCAGTGATGCCATCCAGCCATCTCATCCTCTGTCGTCCCCTTCTCCTCCTTCCCCCAATCCCTCCCACAATCAGAGTCTTTTCCAGTGAGTCAACTCTTCGCATGAGGTGGCCAAAGTACTGGAGCTTCAGCTTTAGCATCATTCCTTCCAAAGAAATCCCAGGGCTGATCTCCTTCAGAATATTGGGCTGCATGTTTCTTTTCCTGTAAGATCCTTGCCTTGTTTTTACATCAGGGTAATGCTAATGATTCAAGTAGGAAAGTGTTGCCTTTTCATATTTTCTGGAAAAGCTTATATAAAATTGCTATTTTTAAAAGTCAGTATCCCTATTTGAACTCTTTCTATTGTATTGGTTGTACCGTGTTTGTTTGTACCATGTGGCTTGTGGGATCTTAGTTCCCTGACCAGAAATTGAACTTGGGACATGGTAATGAAAGTGCAGAGTCCTATTCACTGGATCACAAGGGAATTACCCAAAATTGCTATTATTTTTTCAATTTTTGGTAAAGTTTCTTAAATTTTTGGTAGAATTTACCGGTGAAGCCACAGGGTTTTGGAGTAGCCTCTGTGAGAAGGTTTTTAACTAAGAGTTCTTTTTTTTTTTTTTTTTTAATTTTATTTAAGACTAATCAGCTTATCTGTTTCCTCTTGAGTAGCTTGAGTCTTTTAAAGAATTTACCATTTCATCTAAAGTTATAAAACTTATTATCATAAAATTGCTCTTCTTTCTTTCTTTCTTTTTTTTTTTTTAGTGACTGAGGCTCTATAATGATGTTCCTTCTTAATTCTTGATATTGGTAATTCATTTCTTGTCTTTTTTGCTGATTAGTCTCGCTAGGACTTTATTAACTTTATTGAGCTGTAAATAACCAGCTTTTTGATAGATTAATTTCCTCTGTTATTTTTCTGTATTCTGTTTCACTGATTTCTGCTCTGGTCATAATTATTTCCTTTCTTATGCTACTTTGGTTGTGTTTTGCTCTTTAAAGATTGTCAGAAGACATAGTTTTTATGATGTGAATGCTTTTAAATTTATTAAAGATTTTTTAAAATTTGTTTTTTATTTTCTGTAGCCTAGAGTATGGTTTACTTTACTAAATGTTTTATGTGTAACTGAAAAAACTGTGTATTCTGCTGTTGTTGGATGGAATGTTCTTTAAATGTCCATTAGATCAAGTTGATTAATGGTATTGTTCATGTCTTATATAGTGTCTTTTTTTTTTTTTTTTGGTCTATTTGTCATTGGAGGGAAGTGATAAAGCTTCCAACTATAATTAGACTCGACTATTTTCATTTCTCTCCATTTTTTTCTTTATATATTTTGAAGCTGCTATTAATACACACAGCAAACACATTTAGGATTGGTGTTTTCTTAAATTTACCTCTTTCTGGGACTTCCCTGGCAGTCCATGACTAAGACTCTGTCCTCTTAATACAGGGCACAGAGGTTCAGTCTCTGGGGAACAAAGATTCTGCATGAAGCAAAGTGCTGCCCCCTCCAAAAATTTGCCCCTTATTAATTATATAATAGTCCTCTTTATTTCTGCCAACATGTCTCATTTTTAATGTACTTTGGATATATAGTCCCTCTAGCTTTCTTTTATGAATATTAACACAGAATATCTTTTTACATAATTTTACATTTTCACCTATTTGTGTCTTTACATTTAAAGTAGACTTCTTGCTTTTTAAAATTCAATCTTTGCTCTTTAACTGAAGTGATTAAATTATTGACATTTAATGTAATTGTTAATATGATTGGGGTTAGAGCTACAATCTTCCTATTTGTTTTCAATTTATCAAATCTGCTCTTTAATCCTTTTTTTCTCTATTATTGTCTCCTTTTGAATTGAGAATTTAAAAAATAATTCCATTCACCTCCACTAGTGACTTAGGTATTCCACTTTATTCTACTTTTAATGACTGCTCTAGGTGAAGTGAAGTGAAAGTCTCTCAGTCGCGTCTGATTCTTTGCGACCCAGTGGATAGTCTGTGGAATTCTCCAGGCAGGAATACTGGAGTGAGCAGCCTTTCCTTTCTCCAGGGGATCTTCCCAACCCAGGGATTAAACCCAAGTCTCCCACATTGCAGGCAGACTCTTTACCAGCTGAGCCACAAGGGAAGCTCAAGAAAACTGGAGTGGGTAGCCTGTCCCTTCTCCGGGGGATTTTCTCTACCCAGGGACTGAACTGGAATCTCCTGCATCACAGGCGGACTCTTTACCAGCTGAGCCACAAGGGAAGCTCAGGAAAACTGGAGTGGGTAGCTTGTCCCTTCTCCAGGGGATCTTCCCTACCCAGGGACTGAACCAGGGTCTTCTGCATCACAGATGGACTCTTTACCAGCTGAGCTACCAAGTTATCACCCTCTGTCCCATTCTCTCTCACGCACCCACGCTCCTCCTCCTGCACCTCTAAATACCTGTATGTTAGATCACTTGACTTTACCCCATAGTTCTTACAGCCACATCACTTGCTTCCAGACTCTGGCAAGCTTGTTTACCTGGAGTGAACACAGTTGAAAGGATCAGTCCAGCCATGGTAACACCAGCATTTGACCATTGGGGGCAGGTCAGAAGCTCAAAGTAGATGTTTGGCCAGACTACAAAGCCTATATCCAAAGAATTCAAGTCTTGGATCAAACTCTTAGGACAGAGTTGGAGACAGAAGAGGGTGAGCATTTAGGAAATTCATAAAGAGCTGGGTATCCTCTCCAATTTGACATGGTAAAGAATAAGAATGCCTTGTGTTATAGCAGATGGTCACAGGCAGAGATGACATTGAGATTGTTGGCACCCTGCAAGTTCTTAAAAGCTCTATGAAGAGGTGTGGAATCACCAGTTTGAATCAAAATATCTAGATTTCAAGGAACAAGAATGCCCCAGATTATATCTGTTACACATTTTAATTTACCATCTCTTCTACATGGCCTATGTATGTGCTGTGGCCATATTTTCATAGATGTATTATGAAAATAGGAATAACATCTTCCT
Organism: Neotragus moschatus; assembly: GCA_006410615.1. Taxonomy (NCBI): domain Eukaryota; kingdom Metazoa; phylum Chordata; class Mammalia; order Artiodactyla; family Bovidae; genus Neotragus; species Neotragus moschatus. The sequence continues at coordinate 7,223 of SJYA01004193.1, forward strand.
CAGGTGTGCTTGATATACAGCAAGTATGCAAACATTTTCAAAGGAATGATGAAATCAGACAGTGTGGGTTAAATTTCAGTCCCACCACTCTGGAACAGTTATTGATACTTAATGTTTTCCACTCTACATTCTCAACTAGAAATTGGTCATAATCCCACTTCATCATGTTGTTGTGATGGTTAAACTGGGGAATATAGGAATCGGGTGTGAACCTCATGGGCTTCCTTCATAGCTTAGTTGGTAAATCATCTGCCTGCAATGCAAGAGACCCAGGTTCAATTCCTGGGTGGGGAAGATCCCCTGAAGAAGGAAATGACAACTCACTCCAGTATTCCTGCCTGGAGAATCCCATGGACAGAGGAGCCTGGTGGGCACAGTCCATGGGATCACAAGAGTCGAACACAACTTAGCGACTAAACCACCACAACCATGAGTCTCATGTCAAAAACTTAGGGGAACAAGAAATGTAATGTTTTGTTGTCTCTCTGAGTGAATTCAGTTTTTACTTCAGCTATGATTCTTCTAATGATGGAAATCTGTTTTCTGTCTATTAGATCCTCTGGCAGTTATTTCTAGGCAAACACCTCTCCCCACCTCCTCTCATCCCTGAGGTGTGCTTGAGTTCTGGAGCACTTTCCATTGTGATAGCGTGTGTCTGTGCAGGGGCATAAGCATCTAGTCTCACATAACGGTCATTCTCACACACATTGACATCTGTTGGGATGTCAAGAGATTTCCAGCTTGGCTTCTGGTCATATGGTTCTTGTAGATTCTGCCTACAAGGCGGCTTTAGCTTTGCCAGTGTTCTGGGGTGAACATGGGTGGTAATAAGCTGTATAAAAAAAAAAAACATTTTATGCTTCTGGAGCCCTTGCAGGGAGTACAGGACCCAGCTGGGCTGCCTTAGCCTGTCTGTCTGGACACATTTCAGCTCCACTGCCTTTTCACCCACGAGCCTTCTGTGTGACGCTTGCAGCATTCTGTCCACTCCCAGGAATCAGCACACTGACTCTCTCTGCTCTCAGGCCCCCTGACCCGCACCAAGCATCTGTGACCCCCTATCCCTTCCCCCATGGCCAGTATGAGAACTGGGACTGTGACATCTTCCTGGTGATAAACCAGCATCTCAGCTCTCCTTCTAACACATTCCTTCTTCTCCTAAGGGGTGCTTTTTCAGTTGGTTTTTATTTTTTTCCTGACGCAAGAAAAACTGATTCTAACCAATCTGAGTTATTTAGAACTCAGAATTATTTTTATATTCAATATCTGAAAATTAATTTTTTTCTCTTAAAACATTGTTTTTGCCCTGAGTTCAAAAACCTTATTTAAGAATCACATGCTAAGAACTATCTCTTTTCTTACTATCTGATTCTACTATGACAAGCATTACTTTGCATGGGCATAGAGTTCCAGTAAGAGGATCTTGAGATAAAGAGAAATGAGTGAATAAAAAATTGTTGACTGTTTTGATTACTATGTTAAAATACTATCCAGTTACATGTGTCCAAAAGATGGGCAAATATAAAGGCTGGTCATAATTTCTTTATTTAGCATTTGTTTCACTAAAATATCTTTTTAATATTCATTTTTATTTGTTGATTTGTTTGGCTATGCCGGATCTTAGTTGTGACATGCAGGATCTTCGATATTTTAGTTGCGGCACATGAACTCTTAGTTGTGGCATGGGGGATCTCATTCCTTTACCAGGGATCAAACCCAGGACCCCTACTTTGGGGTCTTAGCCATTGGACTGACTAGCAGGGAAGTCCCTCACTAAAAGTTTAAAAATCAGTGCTCAGCCCTTAACCTATGAATAGTGTAAATATTTAAAATCTCCCCTTGTTTCCTTTGTACTTTAAAACCCTTTTTGTCTATTTTTAGCAAGTTTATGAGTTCTGGGTTTTCTCTGACAGTGCCATCTGCCTTAGACATTAAGCTCCTCAGGAGCACAGACTGTATTTTCCCAGGAACTACACTCATTTCCTGATAGATTAGACCTGACAGCTCTCCCATCTCCTCCTGTAGCTCTTGCAAGATACGCGCTCATTTTTCTCACTATCCTCAAGTGTAGCCCTATCAGTTCAGCTCAGTTTCAGTTCAGTCGCTCAGTCGTGTCTGACTCTTTGCGACCCCACGAATAGCAGCACACCAGGCCTCCCTGTCCATTACCAACTCCCGGAGTTCACCCAGACTCCGGGACATCCATCGAGTCAGTGATGCCATCCAGCCATCTCATCCTCTGTCGTCCCCTTCTCCTCCTGCCCCCAAACCCTCCCAGCATCAGAGTCTTTTCCAGTGAGTCAACTCTTTGCATGAGGTGGCCAGACTACTGGAGTTTCAGCTTCAGCATCTGTCCTTCCAAAGAAATCCCAGGGCCGATCACCTTCAGAATGGACTGGTTGGATCTCCTTGCAGTCCAAGGGACTCTCAAGAGTCTTCTCCAACACCACAGTTCAAAAGCATCAATTCTTCAGTNAGTCAACTCTTTGCATGAGGTGGCCAGACTACTGGAGTTTCAGCTTCAGCATATGTCCTTCCAAAGAAATCCCAGGGCCGATCACCTTCAGAATGGACTGGTTGGATCTCCTTGCAGTCCAAGGGACTCTCAAGAGTCTTCTCCAACACCACAGTTCAAAAGCATCAATTCTTCAGTGCTCAGCCTTCTTCACAGTCCAACTCTCACATCCATACATGACTACTGGAAAAACCATAGCCTTGACTAGACGGACCTTAGTCAGCAAAGTAATATCTCTGCTTTTGAATATGCTATCTAGGTTGGTCATAACCTTTCTTTCAAGGAGTAAGCGTCTTTTAATTTCATGGCTGCAGTCACCATCTGCAGTGATTTTGGCACCCAAAAAATAAAGTCTGACACTGTTTCCACTGTTTCCCCGTCTATTTCCCATGAAGTGATGGGACCAGATGCCATGATCTTCATTTTCTGAATGTTGAGCTTTAAGCCAACTTTTTCACTCTCCACTTTCACTTTCATCAAGAGGCTCTTTAGTTCCTCTTCACTTTCTGCCATAAGGATGGTGTCATCTGCATATCTGAGGTGATTGATATTTCCCCCAGCTTGCGCTTCTTCCAGCCCAGCATTTCTCATGATGTACTCTGCATAGAAGTTAAATAAGCAGGGGGACAATGTACAGCCTTGATGTACTCCTTTTCCTATTTGGAACCAGTCTGTTGACTCTGGCCAAAATAGTCTACTTGTAGTTCATTCATTCACAAATATCTACTGGAACTCAACCTTGTTGGAGGGCAGAAAAGTAGTAGCATAACAATATATCAAGTGTGTTGAGCACTCCGTATTGCCCACTTTTCTTGATGCTTTGTGTGTGTAATTTCACTAAGTTGTCCCAACTCTCTGTGGACTACCCAGGTGGCTCAGTGTAAAGAATCCTCCTACCAATGCAAGAGATACAGGTTTGATCCCTAGGTAAGGAAGATCCCTGGAGAAGGAAATGGCAGCCCACTCCAGTATTCTTGCCTGGGAAATCCTGTGGACAGAGGAGACTGGTGGGCTACAGTCCATTGGGTCACAAAGAGTTAGACATGACTTAGCAATTGATCATGCACACACACTGTTCTTATCTCCATTTTCCAGCTAAGGAATATGAGTCTCTGAGAGGTTAGACATCTTGCCAGAGTTCCCCTGGCTAGCGATATGATTCCAAGCCCATCCAGTTCAGCTCCAAAGCCCACATTCCGCACCTCCATACCACTCAGACCCCAGAAGTTTTGTCAAATTTCTACCAAAATTCGAGGGATTCTTTCACAGAACTAACTCAAACACTACTGATGTTACAAAGCTACTTAAGTTGTCCGGTGACTTCCCTGATAAAAGTAATGCTGTTGGTGAGTGAATTGGGCCATGATATTGTTTTGGTTGGTCTTCAGCTCTCTCCATTTGGAAGCTGCCCTGCCTGGGGGCTATGAGTTTCTTGTCCTTGGTGGTATGTCCTTGCAGGGGCATTGGGTAAATAAAGCTGTTAAGATTTGAAATCACTTCCACACAACATTCCATAGCTTCTTCTGATCTTATTCCTACCAAGTAACCAACTTACTATTCCATATAGACACTGAACAGTTTACAAACCTTAGGTGTTTGTTCCCTGTCTTAATATGGGAGGCTATTGGATTTACAGTGACCACAAGTACATTCTAACATCCCATTGGTTCCTTGTCTAAGAGAATATCAACTGGAGAGAATGATACCACCATGGAGCCATGACTCTGATTGTGGTCAGGAAGAGGAAGCAGGGAGCTCCCCAAAGAGAAGACAACACCCAAAACAGTTGTGGTCAGATTGAGAGAAAAGAGGGAGCCAAAGCTTAGGAGACTAGAAAGGTCAAGCCTTTGGAAGAAAATAGCATCTAGGGATGAAATGAGCAAAACCATGGACTTCTCCGGGTAAGAATACTGTTGTGGGTAGCCATTCCCTTTCCCAGGGGATCTTCCTGACCCAGGGATCAAACCCAGGTCTCCTGCATTGCTTCCTGCATGAGCTTCCCTTGTGACTCAGCTGGTAAAGAATCTGCCTGCAATGTGGGAGACCTGAGTTCTGTCCCTGGGGTGGGAAGATTCCCCTGGAGAAGAGAAAGGCTACCCACTCCAGTATTCTGGCCTGGAAAATTCCATGGACTGTATCGTCCATGGGGTCGCAAAGAGTCAGACACGACCGAATGACTTTCATTTTCACTTTACTCCTGTATTGCAGCAGATTGTTTACCGTCTTAGCCACCAGGGAAGCCCAAAACAATGAACAGTTCAAGCCAGAATCCAGTTAAATGAGAGCAGAACCATCTCAACACCCCAAAAGAGGCAGCTAAAATATCGAATGAAGAAAAAGGAATTCCTTGGTGGTCCGGTGTTAAGACTCCACCTGCCAATGCAGGGGACCCAGGTTCAATCCCTAGTTCAGGAACTAAGATCCCACATGCCATGGGGCAACTGAGCCTTTGCCCCACAATTACTGAAGCCCCTGTGCGCGAGGGCTGGTACACTGCTGTGAGAGAAGCCGACACAATGTGAAGCCCAGGAGCCTCCACGTGCTGCAGCTAGACAAAGCCCGGCTCAGCAGTGAAAACTCAGGGCAGCCAAAAATAAACGTAAATAAAATTTAAAACCTAAAACAATAATAATAAATATAAAATAAGTAGATAAATATGAAGTATCCAAATAAACAAGACTATTACCTCAGTCCTTTGAGTAGGCTCATGGGTCAGCCCAATTTTATCTTTCTGAACTCCTTTTTGAACCCCTATCCTTTCTGAAAGGAAAATAGAGTGTCATAATATCGTTAGATTAGAGGGGTGTTTTATGGAACCCAAGGACAGGAATATAGCTGGGTCTCAGAAACGTGCCAAGTTGTGGGACCCTCAGAGGCCCCCTCTCTCTTTGCTGTCTCTGTATTTCTCCTTTATTCTCCACTCTCTGTTTCTAGCCTTTTTCTAGGACAGCTCCTTAACTTGGGTGTTAGAGGCCCATCTAGATTCTTTCTCTGGATTTCAATTTTAGGACAAAAAGATTCTGATCAGCCTAGTCTGGTCCGGTACCACCCTTGGACTAAACACCTGTGCCTAAGTTTGGGTCAAGTTGTAGTAGCATGGCTGGTGAGAACCTACCAGGGGGTTGGGGACCCCTCGCTCAGTTTTACCATCTCTTAGGCTAGTCTGTGGAGAAGGCAATGGCACCCCACTCCAGTACTCTTGCCTGGAAAAAGGATGGAGGAGCCTGGTAGGCTGCAGTCCACGGGGTCACTAAGAGTCAGACACGACTGAACGACTTCACTTTCATTTTTCACTTTCGTGCATTGGAGAAGGAAATGGCAGCCCACTCCAGTGTTCTTGCCTGGAGAATCCCAGGCACGGTGGAGCCTGGTGGGCTGCCATCTATGGGGTCGCACAGTCGTACACGACTGAAGTGACTTAGCTTAGCAGGCCAGTCTGTGTTGCTGTAAGGATCAGATTAGAGAAAATATATGGAAAGGTCCCATGAAAATGAAAAGCACTCCAATTTTCATGGCTGAAATGTGTAGCCGTAAGTATTTGAAGCTCAAATTGGTTTTGTGGTAATAATACTAGTTTCCACGCATTATAAAGATACACTGGGTATATAGATAGAGTCTTGTAAATTGTAGTGAATTTGCTTCATCTGAGATTTTATTCTAAACACTTTGCTTGCAAAGGATGCCATGAGAGAAGGGAAGACTTTCCAAGAACAGGTCTTCTGATCTATACAGAAGAAGATGCTCAGGATTGTGGGGGC
>SJYA01004193.1:13724-41470 GCA_006410615.1 Neotragus moschatus
GGGGCTGAGGAGTGGGGGGGGGGGGGGGGGGGGGGGGGGGGGGGGGAGAGACAGTCAATATTTGGCATCCAAAAAGGTAACACAGGAAACTGTTAAGCACCAGTCAAGGATGTCTGAAGGAGAAAGTGGGTGGGTTTTAAGTTTCCTCTATAGAGTCTACCTTCAGGAAAAGAAGCAAATTGTAAACCCTGGAGAGGATGCTTTGTGTTGCTAAAGATAATTGCTCCTCATTAACTTCGCCATAAAGAAGCTTTGGTGTGCGGGGCATAGAGGTGGATATAGCTGCTTTCTTCTCATTAAATGCTAATTATTGTAGACCAGATGGTTCATGAGCTGTAGATTTTTATTAAAGTTCCTGACTTCTCTTACACTGTCAAAAACAAACAAACAAAAGGTAACTTAAAAGTTACCTTTTAAAGTAAAATATATCATAAGTTTTCATTAAGGATATATTTCAGGGATTGTTATACTTGAGATTATAGCATCTATTTTTATCTGATATAGCCTTAAATTCCATTCTACTTTATACTTAAAATTCACAGGGCAAAGCAGAGTGACTATTTTACCTGTAACTTGCTGTGTTACCCAGAGTAAATTATGTAACCGATTTGTGCTTTTTGAGGAGAAGTAGTATCCTCTGTCTTGTCTTGAGTGTTTCTGGGATTTTAAGCATGCTGGAGCATAAAGTAACTCACAGCAGAGTGTTTTTTCTCTGCCTTGAAGACAGTGCATCACGGAATTTTAATTATTAATGTGCTGTTCAGATGTGTCCAAATGCTTCCCTTTTAAAAAGGGCCATGAAAAATGGAGTAACCGGGATGACACTAGAAATTAAATATAGGGCCACCTTTCTGAGACCAGTAAGTAGTTCAGTAATTTTTTAAGCAGGATAATTATCTTTTTAAAAATTATTTGTTTATTTTGGCTGAGCTGGGTCTTCTTCACTACACTCAGACTTTTGGCAGCCTGGGGCTGCTCTCCAGTTGTGCTGAGCCGGCCTCTCAAGGCTGTGGCCTCTCTTGCGGCTGGCACCCAGGCTCAGCAGTCAGGCTGCACTGGCTTAGCTGCGCCGAGGCACGGGCAATCTTTCCAGACCAGGAATCAAACCCAGTGTCCTCTGCATTGGCAGGCAGACTCTTACCCACTGGACCACCAGGGGTAAGTAGTTTAGAACAGAGAAGATGGTCAAGGAGGAAAGAACCAAGTAGGAATAATCAGATTAAACACTAAGAAGATTAGAGTAAGTAAAAAAATTTAAGGAAAGATGTCCATGTGTAGGAAAGCGTATGTGCACACACACATCCCAAAGGAAAAACTCAGTAACCGATTCGAACTTCAGAACTAAACAGAGAAAATTTCCTTGTGGATCTGTTGATATTTTCCACAAGGGGGGAAATAATTACTTCCACCAAAGTTTTTCAGGGAAGGTTAAGGGAATGGATATTCTCAAACTGACCAACAGCCAGTCAGTTGGTCTACAAAAATGGAAAACTTAGTCCGAGCCAGAAAATAGCAGAGGAAACACACCTGGGAAACAATATAGATAGACTCCATCCTTGAGAAGCTTCTTGTCTCGAGGAGAGAGATACACAAACAAAAATGACAGGCAATGATAGAGATACAAAGAATAAGACAGAATACTTCCAGGAGCATGTTAGAGCTGCACCTAACCTGGAGGGGGCTTCCCTGGAGGCTCAGATAGTAAAGAATCTACCTGCAATGCAAGAGACCAGGTTCAGTCCCTGGGTGGGGAAGATCCCCTGGAGAAGGGAATGGCTACCCACTTGAGTATATTTTTTGCCTGGAGAATTCCATGGACAGAGGAGCCTGGTGGGCTACCATCCATGGGATCAGAAAGAGTAAGACACAACTGAGCGGCTAACACTTGACCTGGAGGGTGGGGGAGCCTGGGAAAGCAGAGAACTGCATGTTCAGTGGACCAAGTGAGGAAAGGGAGCAGGGATGTCAGTATTCCTGACCTCCCCTTCACTGTCCATCAGTAACTGTGACAGAAATCTTCACTGGCAACTGTGGTTGAAAGGAAAATGCTTTGAACTCGAAGTCAGACCAGTTTTAGATCCACCATGAAAAGCCATAGTAAGACCTTGAGTGTCCTCATCTCAGTTTCCTTGCCTGTAAAATGGAAATAATAAAATATTCCCACCATTCTAAGTGATTGGAAGATGCACTATCAATTTAATAAGAAATTTTCAAGGTAAGCATGGAGAGAGAATTATGTGTTCATTGTAATATGCTTACTGATTTCAGCAACATTAAAATGTAAAAATATATTCATCATAAAATTAAGACAATGTGGTGATTTTCCAGACTTCTTGTGAGGATTAAATGAGATTATATACAAGAATATAATTTCCAGACATCCCTGGTGGTCCAGTGATAAAGAATCTGCCTGCCAGTGCAAAGGACACAGATTCAATCCCTGCTCCGGGAAGATTCCACATAGAGCAGGTCAACTAAACTTGTGTTCCACCTCTACTGAGGCTATTTTCTGGAGCCCACAAGCTGCAACAAGAGAAGCCACCACAATGAGAAGCCCAAGCATTGCAACTAAAGGAAGCTCATGCAAAGCAATGAAGTCCAGTTCAGTTCTGTCACTCAGTCATGTCTGACTCTTTGCAACCCCATGGACTGCAGAATGCCAGGCTTCCCTGTTCCTCACCAACTCCTGGAGCTTGATCCAACTCATGTCCATCAAGTCGGTGATACCATCCAATCATCTCCTCCTCTGTCGTACCTCTCTCCTCCTGCCTTCAATCTATCCCAGCATCAAAGCCTTTTCTAATGACACAGTTCTTCACATCAAGTGGCCAAAGTATTGGAGCTTCAGCTTCAGCATCAGTCCTTCCAATGAATATTCAGAACTGATTTCCTTTAGGAAATTTCCTGGTTGGATCTCCTTGCAGTCCAAGGGATTCTCAAGAGTGTTCTCCAACACCACAGTTCAAAAGCATCAATTCTTTGGCACTCAGCCTTCTTTATGGTCCAACTCTCACATCCGTACATGACTACTGGTAAAACTATAGCTTTGGCTATACGGACCTTTGTGGGCAAAGTGATGTCTCTGCTTTTTAATATGCTATCTAGGTTTGTCATAGCTTTTCTTCCAAGCATCAGTCTTTTAATCTCATGGCTATAATCACTGTCTGCAGTGATTTTGGAGCCCAAGAAAATAAAGTATGTCACTGTTTCCATTGTTCCCACATCTATTTGCCATGAATTGATGGGACTGGATGCCATGATCTTAATTTTTTGAATGCTGAGTTTTAAACAAGCTTTTCAACTCTCCTCTTTCACTTTCATCAAGAGGCTCTCTAGTTCTTCTTCACTTTCTGACATAAGGGTAGTGCCATCTGCATATTTGAGGTTATTGATATTTCTCCTAGCAATCTTGATTCCAGCTTGTGCTTCATCGAGCCTGGCTTTTCTCATGATGTATTTTGCATATACATTAAAAAAGCAGGGTAACAATATACAACCTTGACCTACTTCTTTCCCAATTTGAAACCAGTCCATTGTTCCATGTCTGGTTCTAACTGTTGCTTCTTGACCTGCATATAGGTTTCACAGGAGGCAGGTCAGGTGGTCTGGTATTCCCATCTGTTGAAGAATTTTCCACAGTTTGCTGTGATCCACATAGTCAAAGGCTTTGGCATAGTCAGTTAAATAGAAGTAGAGGTTTTCTAGAATTCTCTTGCTTTTTCTATGATCCAGTAGATGTTAGCAATTTGATCTCTGGCTCCTCTGCCTTTTTCTAATCCAGCTTGGACATCTGGAAGTTCTCGTTTCACATACTGTTGTAGCCTTGAAGTATTTTTGAGCATTACCTTGCTAGCTTGTGAGAAGAGAGCAAACGTGCAGTAGTTGGAACATTCTTTGGCATTGCCCTTCTTTGGGACTGAAATGAAAACTGACCTTTTCCAGTCCTGTGGCCACTGCTGAGTTTTCCAAATTTGCTGGTATATTGAGTGCAGCACTTTAACAGCTTCATCTTTTAGGATTTTAAATAGTTCAGCTAGAATTCCATCACCTCCACTAGCTTTGTTTGTCCTTATGTTTCCTAAGGCCCAGTCTACTTCATACTCCAGGATGTCTGGCTGTAGGTGAGTGGTCACACCATTGTGATTACCACAGTCATTAAGATCTTTTTTGTATAGCTCTTCTGTGTATTCTTGCCACCTCTTCTTAATATCATCTGCTTCTGTTAGGTCCATACCATTTCTTTTATTGTGCCCATCTTTGCATGAAATATTCCCTTGGTATCTCTAATTTTGTTGAAGAGATCTCTAGTCTTTCCCATTCCATTGTTTTCCTCTATTTCTTTGCATTGTTCACTTAGGAAGACTTCCTCATCTCTCCTTGCTATTCTTTGGAACTCTACATTCAGATGGATATATCTTTCCTGTTCTCCTTTGCTTTTTGCTTCTCGTCTTTTCACAGCTATTTGTAAGGCCTCCTCAGACAACCATTTTGCCTTTTTGCATTTCTTTTCTTGGGAATGGTTTTGATCACTGTCTCCTGTACAATATTTTAAACCTCCATCCATAGTTCTTCAGGCATTCTGTCTATAAGATCTAATCCCTTGAATTTATTTGCCACTTCCACTGTATAATTGTAAGGGATTTGATTTAGGTCATGCCTAAATAGCCTAGTGGTTTTCCCTACTTTCTCCAATTTAAGTCTGAATTTTGCAATATTCAAATGCTCAAATATTCAAATGAGCATGATCTGAGCCACAGTCAGCGCCAGGTCTTGTTTTTGCTGACTGTATAAAGCTTCTCCATCTTCGGCTGCAAAGAATATAATCAATCTGATTTTGGTATTGACCATCTGGTGATGTTCATGTGTAGAGTTGTCTCTTGTGTTTTTGAAAAGGGGTGTTTCTATGACCAGTTTCTTTTCTTGGCAAAACTCTGTTAGCCTTTGCCCTGTTTCATTTTGTACTCCAAGGTCAAATTTGCCTGTTACTCCAGGTAGCTCTTCCTACTTTTGCATTCCAGTCCCCTATGATGAAAAGGACATCTTTTTTTTGATGTTAGTTCTGATGGAGGAGTCTGGTAGGCTGCAGTCCACGGGGTCACTAAGAGTCGGACACAACCGAGCGACTTCACTTTCCCTTTTCCCTTTCATGCACTGGAGAAGGCAATGGCACCCCACTCCAGTACTCTTGCCTGGAAAATCCCATGGACGGAGGAGCCTGGTAGGTTGCAGTCCATGGGGTTGCGAAGAGTCAGACATGACTGAGCGACTTCCCTTTCAGTTTTCACTTTCCTGCCTTGGAGAAGGAAATGGCAACCTACTCCAGAGTTCTTGCCTGAAGAATCCCAGGGACGGGGGAGCTTGGTGGGAGGCCGTCTATGGGGTCACACAGAATCGGACACGGACACGACTGAAGCAACTTAGCAGCAGCAGAGTGTGTGTGTGTGTGTGTGCGCGCGCGCGCATGAGCTCTAAGTCCCTTCAGTCCTATCTTGACTCTTTGCGACTCCATGGACCCGCCAAGCTCCCCTGTCCATGGGATTCTCCAGGCAAGAATATTAGAGTGCCCTGCCCTCCTCCAGGGGATCTTTCTGACCCAGGGATCAAACCCACATCTCTTATATCTTCTGCATTGGCAGGCAGGTTCTTTACCACTAGCGCCCTCTGGGAAGCCCAGTGGTTGGGACATAGACTTGGATTACAGTGACATTGAATAGTTTGCCTTGGAAGCAAACTGAGATCATTCTGTCATTTTTTAGATTACACCCAAGTACAGCATTTCAGACTCTTCTGTTGACTGCGAGGGCTACTCCATTTCTTCTAAGGAATTTTTGCCCACAGTGGAGATATAATGGTCATCTGAATTAAATTCTCCCATTCCAGTCCATTTTAGTTCACTGATTCCTAAAATGTTGATCTCACTCTTGCCATCCCCTGTTTGACCACTTCCAATTTGCCTTGATTCATGGACCTAACATTCCAGGTTCCTAGGCAATATTGTTCTTCACAGCATCGGACTTCACTTTCACCACCCGATGCATCCACAACTGAGGGCTGTTTCCACTTTGGCTCAGCCTCTTCATTCCCTCTGGAGCTTTTTCTCCGCTCTTCTCCAGTAGCATATTGATCACCTACCAACCTGGGGAGTTCAACTCTCAGTGTCATACTTTTTTGCCTTTTCATACTCTTCATGGGGTTCTCAAGGCAAGAATGCAGAAGTGGTTTGCCATTCAGTCCTCCAGTGGACCACATTCTGTCAGAACTCTCCACCATGACCCGTCCATCTTCAGTGGCCCTACACGGCGTGATTTATAGTTTCATTGAGTTAGGCAAAGCTGCGATCCACCCAGCACAGCCAAAAATAAATAAATAAATAAAATTAATTATATAATTTAATACTGTACTGTGAATTACATGTGTACATCACTCAAAATTCACATGTTGAAACCCTATCATCAAATATATTTGGAAATATATTTGGAAGAGGGGCCTTTTGGAGGTAATTAGCTCATGAGGGTGGCTCCCTTGTGAACAGAATTAGTGCCTTTGTAAGAAGAGATATGAGAGCTTGTTGTGCTATGTAAAGATCCATAAAGAAACCAGGTCTGGCATCAAGGGGCAATATCTTCACCAGACATCAGATCTGCCAGCGCTTTGATCATTGACTTCTCAGCCTCTGGAACTGTGAGCGGTAAATTTAGTTGTTTAAACCACTCAGTCTATGACATTTTTTTTATAGCAGACTTAACAGTTGAGGACATACTGTCAAGTGCTACAATGGATATATTATTATTTTCCTCACTATCTAAATGAGGCCCAGATTTTGACTTGAAAAAAATGGATATGCCATTCAATTTTGGAATCAAATGTCTTCATGAGAGTCATTTTTATTAAGGAAGATATATCATTCTTTGTTAAAATGTTTATTTACTTATTTATTTATTGGGGCTTCCCAGCTGATGCTAGTAGTAAAGAATCCAGCGGCCAGCGCAGGAGACACAGGTTCAACCCCTGGGTCAAGAAGATCCCTGGAGGAGGAAATGGCAACCCACTCCAGTATTCTTCCTGAAAGAAATCCCATGAGGTGGCAAAGAATCAGACATGACTGAGCACCACTCAGTTTATTATTCTGGCCACACTGAGCCTTCAGTGCTGAGCACGGGCATTCTCTAGCTGAGGTGAGTGGGGGCTACTCAGGCTTCTCGCTGTGGTGGCTTTCCGTGTTGCAGAGCACAGGCTCTAGGCAAGGGGGCTTCAGTAGTTGCGCTTGCTGGCTCAGTAGGTGTGGCACATGTGCTTTGTTGCCCTGAGGCATGTGGGATCTTCCTGTACCAGGGATTGATCCCCTGGCCCCTGCATTGGCAGGCAGATTCTTTTTTTTTTTTTTTTTTTTGGCATTTAAAAAAAGAGCTTTTATTTTCCCTTTTTTAAGATCATCTTTTCCCAGACAGCTGACTCCGCATCATCTCTCTCCCCAACACAACTTTTATCTCCCTATATTTGTTGCAGTATAACTGCTTGCACAATTTTTGGTTCATGCTAGGTGATTTGGCAAAAGGATTTCAGGTATATTCATTCCTTCCTGCAAGTTTATAGTCTGAGATAAGACCTGTGCTTGTTCTGAGGTATGTGAGAGGTAATTAGATATAATGTCAGCACTCACTGTTTTTATAAAAGCAGTCTCTCCAGAATGACAAATTACATCGAAAGGCCCTCTCCATTAATAAAGGGCCAGAGAGGAATGGAGGGTTCTGTCTGGCTGGTGGGCAGGCAGATTCTCAACCATTGACCCACCAGGTAAGCGCTATCATTCTTGTTGTTGTTTGGTGGCTAAATTGTGTCTGACTCTGGGATTCCATTCTTAACAATTATCAATAATATACAGACACTTTTAGAACCAATGAATTCTATCCTGAAATTTTATAATAGAAAAAAACTGAGGATCAGAGAAGTAAGATTATTTTTCTATATATATAGGGTACAGGACTCAGGACAGAAAGAGGACTTTTTATAGTGATGTTGACAACTATTAGTGATTATGGTTATGTACAGTAAGCTATTGGATCCACTGTGTAACCCCAGCTCCTACATAGCAGCTGAAGGATGCCAGTCCCCACAGTGAGCAATGCCTTAGCAACAGCTGTACAAGGTTAAGCTGGTTTAGATCATGGGATTGAGGGAATGGAAGGGGGCAGGTGGGAAAGGCGCAGGTGGAAAATTCTGAATTCTGAGCTTCCTTCACATGGAAAACAAAAGCATGCTCAGTTTGAGTGACAGAGTTATTGGAATTTAGTCCCGATCAGGCATATTTCCATTCCGCTTCAAGAGCTCCCAGTGCTCAGCCTGCCCCCCAAGCAGTTTACCTTGGTCTGAAAATGACAAAGCAGTGTGTATCTTTCAGACATATGCACTGGTTGAGGATGGAGAGGGGCGGTTGGCAGGCAGGCTTGTCCACAGTAGAATCATAAGAGATTATTATTTCCGTTGCAGTCACCAGGTGGCTGAGATGGGCTGGGGTGAGTGATGATACTGCTAGCATCACAACAAATGCACCTTTAAATGATTCAATCACATAACCTACCTACACCTATACACCCCCACCCAAATCCCCTCACCCCACCCCACCCCACCCCACCTNACTGTAAGAGCTGGATTTAAATAGGGTGATCATGTGGCCCATTTTGAAAAGGGCAGTCATGTTCTTCTGCTGTTTCTTAGCTGTTTTGTCAGTTGGAGCAAAACAACAGCACTGCTCACTTTTTTTGCAGGGTTAGAGGAAAAAGGAAGGGCTGGCAGAATAATGAGGTAGAAAGCTAGATGAGAGAGGAGAGGCCAAAAGTGTCAGACTGTGGGGACGAGGACCTGAAGGAGGCCCCTTTGGCCTCAGGGATGGGGCCTGGAACTCTGCCTTTTTGAAGCCTGTTGACGATCTCATCCTAATTTAGCCTTTTGTGGAATCTTCCATGAGGTACAGTTGCCAACTTCAGCCTTCCTAGAGAATAGAGGCTGCCGAATCTGTTATGAAGTCTACCCAGAAGAGTTGGCAAAGCAGGCCCCCTCCTTAGAACCATAACACTAACAGAAGGTGAAAGTCCACTCCTCCTTTAAGAAAGCAGAGTCAATTCCTCACACCTGCCTCACCCCCACCCCACCCCACCTCACCCCACAGCAGTAGTAACACTATAGAAATTTTCTTGAAGGCTTATCAAAGCATTGCAAGCAAGATGCAGCACGTGGTGGCCTTATTATAGAAGGGAGATTAAAACAGGGTGGTCACCGTGCCCCATCTGGGGATACTATGCCCGGTTGAATCCTCCTTCTAAGCTCCCTGCTGCTGAGAATTCCGGTCAGGCCTTTTAACTCTGTGTTGCTCTATGTACTCCAGGCTGTGGATCTGCTCTTCAACTTTAAGACAAACTGGAAGCTGGCTGTTCAACAGTAGCCAAAGCTGAACTGAAGAGTCACAGGATTTTAGAGCAGGAAGTAAAATATGCAATCTGTATTTAGGACAACTTCTTTTAGTTCTCACACAGAAGTATTATTGCCATTCTATGCAGGCTCAGAGACTAGGAAAGCATAAGCCGACTGCTCAGGGTGGAAGCGACTGGTCAAGGAGCCGAGATTCCCATCTGGAATCCTGACTCGCAGAGTTCGGTCAGGAGAACGTCAGCACGCCTCTCCCTCGGGGGTCTACCTGCGCCGCCCCCAACCCCTTACTCCAGGCAGCGGTCTCCCCAGGGTGGCGGCTTTCTCCCGCGGCCGCCACGCCCCGCTGGGCGCGCTCCCCGCCCGGGGACTGGCAGACACCGAGGCTCCCCGCCCTGCGCTGCGGCGCCTCTCCTGCCTTTGTTTGGAGCGCGGGAGAACCAGAGAACAGGAGGAGGCGTGACTTCAATATTCCTGTCGTTTTTAAACAAACGATCTCCTAATCTGTGTCTGTTTCAGGCCAGCGTGAAGCGTCGGTAGGCAAAGCGGGCTGCGCCGCGAGCGCTTGCTCCTGCCAGCCCCCAGCCCCCGCGTTCCCTGGGGGCCTCCCCACCCATCCTTCCCGGCGGCGGAGAGACAACAGCGCAGACGAGCAGCCTGGCCGCTGGTGGGAGGCTCTCCTTGCGGCTGGCGAGGCACAATGTGGAGATCTTTTCATTCATAAAACTAGCAGCCATGGTCGCTGCCTTCCCGCCTGCCCCTCGCCGCCCGCTCGGCGGCAGGGTAGGCCTGGGTCCAGGGAATGGGTTACGAGGGCCATCAGGCATAGGCGGCTGGTCTTCGCGTTTCTCCAGGAAGTCCCATTTCATAAATCCCGTGCGGGGTCCTCTCTCTATTAGGCGACTGACATCGATCGCGCAGGAGCCCTCTCGATTGAAGAGACAAGATGGCTTGTGGTTTGATCCATAAATAAAACCTCACCCTTTGACTCCAGGTTGTCCGACATTTTGCTGCTGCATTTTTCGGTCTGTCAGATTTAGGAAGCGACTATCAACCGTGCTATCGCTGCATTTGTAAACAACTGGCTTTCTAGGACCCTGTTTTTACCCTTTTATGGAGGCGGGTGGAAGTAAGGGGGAAATGGGCAGGGGAGATGGTGGCAGGGACGGGACGGGTCGTCGTACTAATTCAAGATGCAATTTCCATCCAAATAATAGATTGTTATTAACAATGATCCTCTCTGCGAATCCTTAAAATTGCCCCTTGCCTCCCCTAGCAGCAAGAGGAGAGCCCTCATTTGCCGAGCAGACTCCGCCTCCCTCCTCCTCCCCTCCTCCCCATCACTACTCCCGGCTGGGAAATTACAACTCCTGGGCGCGCGGCGTCTGGAGGAGGCTGCGCGGGGAGGGAGACGAGAGGGGATTCCCGAGCCAACCGGGCGCTCGCCCTCCGCCCGCTGGCTGCAGCGTCGCACGGCCAAGGTCAGAGGCGCCGCAGGAGAAGAGGCTGCGAACCCAAGCGGAGGGTCAATCCTGCCCTCGGGTAGAGAGCCCCAGGGCACGCTCGGCCCGCGGCAGCAGCGGCCGGAGAGGGAGGTGAGAGAAGGTCTCTGGGCCGGCGCGGCAGCCGGAGGTAGTCGCTTGCGCTGAGACCGGGCAGGTGGCGGCCCCTGGGTCCGCGCGAGAGAAGCTCGAGCTGCACCTTTGGTTCCTGGGCGCTGTCCGTCGCCTCGTGGTGCTGAACCCAGACCCAAGGCCAAGCGGCCTACTCGCTCTCTTCTCAAAGATCGCCCGAACTAGGGGCGGGGCGAGGGCAAAGGGGGCCCCTGGACAGCTGCCAACTGGAATCTGGAATCGAAGGGCTGAAACGGGAGAGCTAGCGATCCGCAACCCAACAGCCGGTCCTGATGTGGAGAGGAGACGCCCGCTGCTGCCGGCGGCGGCGCTAGTGCTGATTCATCACCTAAAACATCTCGCAGGCCACCGCGGGGGCCCCCGACTGGCCCCGGACTCTGGCAGCAGGTTGAAGCCTCTGGTGCAGGAGCCTCGCGAGCAGGAGGTGAGGACCCTCTTTAACCTCTTCCCCCTCACCTAATCGTCTATGGGCGGTGGCCCCAGGACAGAGAGAGGGGCGTGCCCGCGGGTTGCAAAGTAGTCATGCCCGTGTGATGCTCCCTCCTCCCATCTCACTGGTGCTAACCTCACTTATTCTCCTCTGCCCGTCTGCGGAGCTTGGGCCATTCCACCTTCAACCCTGAGCAGTTCTCCGCCGGCTCAGCGATGGAGGAGGAGCTGAAGTGCCCAGTGTGCGGCTCCCTGTTTCGGGAGCCCATCATCTTGCCGTGTTCCCACAATGTCTGCCTGCCTTGTGCTCGTACCATCGCGGTGCAGACCCCGGACGGTGAGCAACACCTGCCCCCGCCGCTTCTGCACTCTCGGGGCTCAGCGTTGTCCTCAGGCGCCGCCGCCGCGCCCCCTCTAGACCAGGAGGCGGCGGCTGGCCCGGCTTGCAGCGGCGCGGGTGGAAGCGCAGCTGGCGGCCTGGGCGGCGGTGCGGGAGGCGGCAGCGACCACGCGGACAAGCTGAGCTTGTACAGTGAGACAGACAGCGGTTATGGCTCCTACACCCCGAGCCTCAAGTCCCCAAACGGGGTTCGAGTGCTGCCCATGGTGCCCGCGCCTCCCGGCTCCTCCGCCGCTGCTGCCCGGGGCGCCGCCTGCTCCTCGCTGTCCTCGTCCTCAAGCTCCATCACGTGCCCGCAGTGCCACCGCAGCGCTTCCCTGGACCACCGCGGCCTGCGCGGCTTCCAGCGCAACCGACTGCTTGAGGCCATCGTGCAGCGGTATCAGCAGGGCCGCGGGGCGGCGCCGGGGTCGTCCGCAGCGGCTGCGGTGGCCATCTGCCAGTTGTGCGACCGCACCCCGCCGGAGCCGGCCGCTACGCTCTGCGAGCAGTGTGACGTGCTCTACTGCGCTGCCTGCCAGCTCAAGTGCCATCCATCCCGGGGACCCTTCGCTAAGCATCGCCTGGTGCAGCCGCCGCCGCCGCCCGCGCCCTCCGAGGTCGCCTCCGGGTCCCCGGGCGCTGTCCAAGGCGCCTCCAGCGGAAGCGGCGGCTGCAAGAGCCCGGGAGCCACCGGGGCCGGAGCGGCAGGGGGCAACACCGCCCGCAAGTACCCTACGTGCCCCGAACACGAAATGGAGAACTACAGCATGTACTGCCTAAGCTGCCGAACCCCGGTGTGCTATCTGTGCCTGGAGGAAGGCCGGCATGGCAAGCACGAGGTCAAACCGCTGGGGGCCATGTGGAAGCAGCACAAGGTGAGCGCCCGCTGGGCGGGGTACGCGGACACGGTGCAAAGAAAAGGGCGCCCCCTCCCGTTGGTTAAATGAACTCCAAGTACTCTGAGTTGGTGTTGGAAATGGGAAGGGAATGGAAAGATGACATACTAGGTCCCCTCCCCCTTGAGGCTGTTTTGATTCTACCCACAAGTCATCCAGAATGCAGAAGCAGGTTGCAGGACTCTTTCACTCCCAAAGTTGACTAATAAGTTACATTGATGACCCCTTTGGATTTATGGCACCTGGATTTATAGAGAGACTTTCTCTTGTGGCAGGGTTGCAGAGTAAGCTCTTAGGAAGACAGAAAGCCACACTCATCTTCAGGCTGCTTTAAGCCATCTTCCCAGGGACTTGCCTGGGAATGCCATCTCCCTAGTGGGAAGGAGCAGCCTCTAACAGGCAACTCGCATACACTTGTGGCTGCCAGTGTATCTTCATATCTGACACAGAAGGAGAAAAGCCTTCAAGATCAGGTGAGGCCCTTGATCAGATCCCAAGGCATGAGTGAGGTCAGTTTTTCTAACAAACATTCACCTTAATTTCCTAATCAAAGGCCAGGCTGAGCAACTGGACTTGCTGCTAAGGTCAGTGATCCAGGTTCCTTGTTCAAAAACTCCAGTGGCAAATTTATATGTTTATCATTCAGCGTCCTCTTTCCAGTAAACTCTTGCCCCACAGAGAAGCAGGAGGTCTCCAAAGAGCCCAACAAGAAGTACTTATTCTGATTGAGGAGGAAAGACACAGGAAAATAAGGCAACTTGCCATGGTTCTCTCTTCATATCATCCAACTGGAAATGGACAAAAAGGAGAGCACAGAGGGGAGAGAAGAAGGGGCCAACCCTTCTTCTATAAATCTATAAATACTATAGATTTATTACATACGAGCTTCCCTGGTGGCTCAGATGGTAAAGCGTCTGCCTGCAATGTAGGAGACCCAGGTTCGATCCCTGGGTGGGGAAGATCTCCTGGAGAAGGAAATGGCAACCCACTCCAGTACTCCTGCCTGGAGAATCCCATGGACAGAGGAGCCTGGTAGGCTGCAGTCCATGGGATCGCAGAGTCGGGCACAACTGAGCGACTTCACTTATTACATACAGTTGCTTTACAATTTCTGCTACAGTGTGCCAGTTATTTCTGTAACTCAACATTTTCAAAGAAAAAAATGAGGAATACTTCAGAAACCCACCTTGGAGAGAAAAATCTGCATATAGGCCAGAAAAGAGAAATCTAGAGTCAAACCTCTAATTCTAGAGCAGTGATTCTCATTTGGGAACAATTTCACTCTCCTTATAGGACATTGCCAATGTCTGGAGGCAGTTTTGGTTGTCATACTTAGGAACTTGCCCCTGGCATCTGGGTTAGAGGCCAAGAAGCTGTGAAATAGCCTACAGTGCGCAGACAACCTCCATCAAAACAATAACCCATAAAAATATCAATACTGTCTGTGGACTTGAAAATATTCACAACCTAAAAGTTGAGAGTTTTGTTTTATTTAGTGGAAAGTTTTAGAACTTCATGCCCGGGAGGCAGCAACTCAAGAAATCTTGAGAGAACCGCTCCGAGGAGGTGATGGGAGGAACCAGGTTATTCAGAAATTTTGCAAATAAGGGCATGTCTGAACATCAAAAGATTATCATTAATTAAAGAAAACCAGATAACCCAAGTTGAGGAATTTAGGGCTTTTCTGTATATGGGAAGAGGCAAGAGTCTGGGCTCACTGAAATCATTCCTTTGATATGCATCTCAGCTATTGGGGGCCAATATCCTGTGTTTTCTTCACATCCTTAGTTTCCTCAGGGCTCACCATAGGGAGTGGCTGCAGTGATGGCTACTAGATGGCTGGTATTCTTTCCTTCCTGAGTTCCCTCAGAGTTCACCAGCTCACCATCCATGGTGGCTGCAGTTGCTGGTGACTGTGACATCTTTGTGTGTTGAGATATTCTATTTCTCATGTCTCTGAGAGAAACCATGTTGTAAGTTACACAGACCTAGAGCCAACCCTCAGCATTTGTAATTCACTTGCTATAAACATTTAGGCACAATTTTAAGCCCACTGAATAATGTCTAACTCAGATAGTTGTTGTTAGGGTAAGTATAATACTGTATGTTTACCTTCTAGCACAGTACCTGACTCATAGTAACCAATATATATTTATTATTGTTGCCTTCCTTGGTGGCTCACATGGAAAAAAATCTGCTTGCAATGCAGGAGATCCAGGTTTGATCCCTGGCTTGGAGAAGGGAATGGAAAAGGGAAGGGCTGGAGAAGGGAAAGGCTACCTACTCCAGTATTCTTGTCTGGAGAATTCCATGGAGGAGTCTGGCAGGCTACAATCCATGGGGTCGCAAAGAGTCAGACACGGCTGGGCGAATTATAGTCTTAATCCTTAAAAGCACTAAACTTGCAGAAAGCTACAGGGCAACAGCAAAGAGCTCTTATTTGACCGCAGTGACTTGGCAATCTGGAGAAAACGGGAACTGGTAGCATGCTGAGCCCTAAAATAGCTTTGAGCTAAAAGAGAATGTCCGCTCCAGTGAGCTGTCATTCATATGACATTTTGTTGCATATCACTTCATGACAATTGTAGCTGCCTTGTTTATTTTATCTTTCAAGTGAAGAGACATTATGTTACAAATAAAGAAATCTTCTGCAAAGAGGTTGTGATCGATTATCAAGACAAGGTTCACATTCAGACTTACAAACTGGTCAATTTTCACAGCTTAGATAGCTAGAACTAATTTGGGACGTTGCCACCCAAATTTTTAGGCTTAGTGTAGCGTGGAAACCAAAATGAGTTGAGGTGAATCTGCAATTTTAAAAGATTAAGTCTCTTACCTGGAAAAGTGAGTTGGATAATGAGCAGTGGTTTCAATAACCAAGATCACGCAGGGAAAACACTGGTCATCTTGATCTGGTGTCAACAGCAGTTTTACAACATTTCTATCTGGGGAAATAGGAAAAGAATGCATATTTGCTCAATAGAGTGGGACAGTTATCTGAGGAAAACACAGCTATGCAGAATCTAAGTGTCTCAATTTAATATCACGTCTTCAGGGAACTGAGACATACTCCTAAGTAAAGAAGGAATCCTATGAGATACTTTTGTGAAAACTTCTTTTCAAGAATGAGAAGAAGTTCTGCTATTCTCTTTCACCAGGTGCTGTTTTTCTACAGAACGGGAAATCAATAAGTGCTCCATATCATCTCAAGTAGGGGTTGGAAATCTAAAGGAAAGATAACAGAGGGAGCCCTGATGGAAAGTTTGGTCTTGCTTTGTGAGCAGGCATCTAGACCACCATTCTGAGCTGTGAAGGTGGTGACTTTTGTTTGTTTAAGATTATTTTTTTACATGGAGCATTTTTAAAGTCATTATTGGTTAAGATATTGCTTCTCTTTTATGGTTTGGTTTTTGGGCCCTGAGGCATGTGGGATCCCTGACCAGGGATAGAACCCCATGCTCTGGAAGGCAAAGTCTTAACCGCTGGACTGCCAGGGAAGTCCCTCGATGACTACTTTTGAAAGATAAACTCGATTTCACACCCCCACTGTGGCTGTTTGAGTTCTTTAGTAAAACTTATTAAGGTCTCTGGATTTTGTTGACATCGTCATCACTGTTTTAGTCTGAAAATCCCAGGAGCCATGACAATCTTGGTACACTACCAGAACTAGAATCAGGACAGAAATATTTCTCTAATATCCCTATGACTGCAGAAGCCTTAAGCAAAGCTTTAATTCCTCTCTAGTGCCACTGGAGCTTGCCATCTAATTAGTGATTCTTAGGCCAAGAGACGTGTAAGTGACACTGAAATCTATTTTGAAACAAGGTTGATTATCACCTCTCAAAAACAGTGTAAACACTTCAGGTCTTGGCCAAACATATTTTTAAATGATTCTCCTGGAAGAGGCTTAATCATTTCAAAGAATTTGATGTGAAGAAGCAATACAGTGCAAAAGATAAGACAAAGAAGGGAGGCTTTCCGTGAGAGCTTCTGTCTTTTTGCTCTTGGGTGGAATTCTAATTTTCCTGAAACTAGAAGGAGAGGGTCACTGTGGGATGGACCCCTTCCTAGAGTGTTGTGTCACAGAATGTCAGCAACCACTGTAATTCCCCCTGAGTGCAGGACTCTGAATTAAATGAGTAGAAGTTGATTCTTGAACTGAGGTAGGGACTGCTGGATAAGCCCTTCTTTAGAAGTCTTTTGAGAATCATGAACAATAGAAGAGAATCAAAACAAAATCTCATTGTACCCCAGGAATACTGTTCCCAATGAGTCAGCATTTCACAAGAGCAAAGGAGACAGTAAGGTCTGAAAATCACAGGAGAGACAGGACTTCAGGTTACTGCCATGTCCCAAGGATCTGCCAGGCTTCTCAGCAGCCTGGTCCTACCTTATTTTTACAGAAGAGATAAAGAATGGGATTTAAACTTTAAAGTCTCAGAGGAAAGACTTTCTCCATTAAAAGATAACAAACAAATGACAAAAGCAGAGCATGAATCATAATTGTATATGGTCATAAATATATTTATTAGAATATTTGTGGTACATTATAACTCAGGCAATAAATGCTCTTTGTTAAGCATTAGAATTACAGGTGTAGAGACGTAGAAATTAAATATCATCCCCAAATTTCAATTTGCCAAGAAAAACAAATTCTAACATTTGGGAGTTTTTTCCTTCTAGAATTCTATTATATATTTATTTTATAATTGTCCTTTTTTTCTTTAACAATACAATATGAATATCTTTCCTGTCAATTAATGTACATCATTTTGGATGGCTGCATGTTATTCCATTGTAAAGATTTATCCACCTTCTAACGCTGGACTTTATCTAGGTGTTTTCAGTCTTTTGCTGATAGGAACATTTTTCAAGTTAAATCTATGCCTATATCCTTGATAATCACCTTAAGTTAAATTTCTAAATATGGAGCTGCTATATCAAAGGAGATCTGGCTTTCAGACATCTGATTAATGTTGCCAAATTGCTTTCCATAAAGTTCATACCTATCTTTTCTCCCAATAGCAAAATTATATTAAAAATTTTTAATTCATGTTGACAAGGACCATGGGGGAAAACAAATAGATGGATTGTCTTGTTTCTAGTAACCATTGTTTGCTATTTTCATTACGTTATTATTAGAACTATTTTTAAAGAGGATCACAGTATCTAGATTTTTATAACTACCTGCCTGTGATCTGTCTGTCCTCAAAAACTTGTTTAATATATATAACTATTGCTTAAATATGTGCATGTGTGCTAAGTCACTTCAGTAGTGTCCAACTCTTTGTAACCCTTTGGACCATAGCCCACCAGGCTCCTCTGTCCATGGAGTTTTCCAGGCAAGAATACTGGAGTGGATTGCCATGCCCTCCTCCAGGGGATCTTCCCAACCCAGGGATCAAACCTGAGCCTCTTAGGTCTCCTGCATCAGCAGGAGGGTTCTTTACCAGTAGCATCACCTATCCCCTCTTGAATTAAGGCCCATGAAAAGACCAATGCTTCAGGGCCCATCTAAGGCATTTTTGAGTGGGATTGAAAGCGGGGGAAGAGATTTAGGTAAAGAGAAGTGTTTGGCACAAATCTGGGAGGTCTGAAGTTTCCAGCTTTCTGGCTAATTACTGCAAGCTGAGAGTTACTTAACAGAAATCTCTCAGAGCTGTCAGAGCACGTAGCATGGAAATATACACAATCTGAGTGGAAACGTGGATTGTTTGAAATGTGACTCTTTCATCAACTCTGGAGCCCTGGGAAATGAATTGCATAGGCTGGCTTCTGTTCCATCAGCCCCAGACTGGCTAAGAACCAGTGGCAAAACTGCTTAGACACCTGGGAACACGAGGTGACTGATAAGCAGAGGCTGCATTGTCTTCTGAAATCACCCTCTGTGTTAACATCACCACTGTCTTTAAAGCCACCAGGGCTGTAGCCTGCCTCATGCTTGGATTTAATTCCAGGCAGGTCAGTAATTCAGGAACAACTATTAGAAGGAACCCCTGTGTTACAAGCTTTGAAGGACCTTCTTTCCTCATCATTCCATACATCTGAAAAACAAAAAGTGTGTTTGGGAGAAAGCAAGAATGCATAAACTTGAATTGCTTTCTCTTCTCTTTGAAGACTGTTTATGGAGGATAGGGGTTCAGGAGAATTGAGAAGGACCTTAGAGACTGTGAAAGGAAAACCCCAGATTACTACAGAAGAATGTGTTTCCTAGTATGGTACTGGTGGTCACTCCATGGCTAAGGTGTTCTATTTTTAGCCTGCAGTGGGATGTCTTGCATCTGAGTCTACCTTGGTGGAGACGGGACCTTGCTTGTAGGTGCCAGTGAGATAGATTGTTTTAAAAAGGAGAGATCTCCTAATCTCTGAGATGCATTAGAGGGGCTGACATGCTGGCATACCGCCTGTTTCTGTAAATAAAGTTTTCCTGGGACACAGCCATCCTCATTTGCTTACATTCTGCCCATGGCTTCTTTGGGCGATGGTTGTTTTTGGTAGAGTTAGGTAGCTGTGACCAGAGATCTATAGCCTGCAAAGGCAAAAATATTTATTGTCTGGCTCTTTATGGGGGGAAAAGTGCCAACTTCTAGACTAGGATGTCGTGACTCAAAGAGTGGTCTTCAGAGCGGCAGTGGCACTGGGAGCTTTTTGGAAATGTGGAATCTTGAGACCCGCCACAGCCACTGACTCGTGATTTGAATTCAGCAACATCCCTAGTTGATCCAGACAGATGTTAAAGTTTGAGAAGCCCTGATGGGAATACTTGGGGGCTCAAGGGCACTGGGCCCAACACTGTGCATGTCATCTGAGAAGCAGTGTGAAGGGGATTCTAGGGGGGCTGAGAGGTTTGAACCAGAGTCTTAATTACCCTGGGAATCTTTAAGCTCATCAGATTCTGGGTGCTAGGAGGGAGGCAGTGTGGTGCTCAAAAAACCCCTGACCCAGAGATAGGCAGGAAGCTCTGAGGGGCGGTGGTGCTGTCTGAGCTCTCCTGGGCCAGAGTATAGGTATCTCATGAGAAGGGAACTTCAGACAGATCCTCTTCGCTGCTTCCCCGGTCTGAACAGAAACATGCTCACTGCTGTTTGTGTATCTGGGTTTTCCTTTGGGTGTGTGTCTTAGTCCTTCTATAAAGAAGCAAAGAGGGTGCTTTACCCACTCTTTAGGCAGTTTTGAAGGGCCTTCCCAGAGAATGAGGGAGGTTGGAACTCTCGGAACCATGAAACCCAAAGGAGCAGGAGAAAATCCAGGCAGATATTGTGGGGGTATCATGAATTCACACCTCCCTGCTTAGAATTTCTGTTTTCTAGGGTAGGCTGTTTCCCAGCAGAGATCATAACTCCAGCCTCCTCCTTTGCAGATGAGGAACAGTGAGGTTGAGGGCTTTGTCACAGTTGCACAGCAATTTGTGAAATGATTCTGTAAAATGATGATCAAGTTTCCTCCGTTGTACCTTTCAATTGACTACAAAAACGTAACAGAATACTCTGTGTATCTGAACAAAACCAGGTGGCATACGGCATCCCCTAAAGAGTCATTCAGTTCAGCTCAGTTGCTCAGTTGTGTCCGACTCTTTGTGATCCCATGAATCGCAGCATGCCAGGCCTCCCTGTCCATCACCAACTCCCGGAGTTCACTCAGACTCACGCCCATCGAGTCAGTGATGCCATCCAGGCATCTCATCCTCTTTCGTCCCCTTCTCCTCCTGCCCCCAATCCCTCCCAGCATCAGAATCTTTGGAATGGGAAAAAATAAAGGGTTGGTGGACACCTAGTCTAGAAAGTGGAGCAGCACGTGGGGCACAACCCCTCCCTCACTTGACTGCAATGGGATGTAGAAAAGGGAGATGAACGGGTGAGAAGGAGACAGTGCGTCCTCTTTAGAACAAATAGGATAAAAGAATTTGCGTGCTGGAGGAGATCTAGAAGATCTAATAGCTGTCTCCTCATTTCTCACATGGCTACGGAAGGAGGAAGTGGTTTGCAGGAAAGAGAGAATAGGGAAGGATCCACAAGAGACAGGAACCGGTGAGGTGGCAGAGTCTAGATGCCAGCTGTAAGAGACTGGAATCTGGACCCCTCCAGCACTCATCCAGCAGGAGAATCTGGGCCTTGTCACATGGCATCTGAAAAACCTGTCCAGACAGTGCATCGTTTTAAAAAATAGGTCAAGGTTGTGTTAGGAAATTTAGGCATATATTCGTACTGGTCCAGTCTCCAAATTCTTCCTTATAATTTGTTATCTATATATTCTATATATCTATATATATAAAACCAGAAAACCAATAAAATATGAATAATCAGAAATGGCAGTCCTCTTTGAAGCAGAGAATTATGGCTAATATTACTCCATAAATCATGTGTTATCAAATGTCTGGCTACTTCTCAGCTGAGCTGTGTACCCACATGACTACAATTCATCTCTAGCACTCACTGAGGATAACTTAAAAGTTGATGACACCTTTGACCTGTAATTCCTTCCTCTGAACCTAAGCCACTAATGCGTATTTATTCTTCAAATGACCCAATTGCTTATTCAATCAACACTGAAATCTTCAGTACCAGTATCATGCCAGGGACAATTGTAAGCACAAAGGCCATGGAAGGGCATGGTTTTTCCTCCCAAGAACAGAGATCTAGTCACAGGAGAGAGAAAATCAACATGTGTATAAACAAGTAAATACATTGGATAATTTCTGATAATAAATAATAAGTATTTCTGATAATAATATAATGGAAATAAACAATGTAATAAAAAGCAGCTAAGCAGACTTGTTCATGGGGAAAGTTGGAAAAAGCAAGATTTGAAGATTAGCTGAAAAGTAATCAGCCCAGCACAGTTCTGAAGACAGTTCACTTCACAAGGAGAGCAAGATGCAAGAACCTTGAGAGTACACGAAAAAAGTGGATAAGTGGCAGGAGCAGATACAGACAGGATCCAGAGGGTGCAGGGAACATATGCGATTTTATGTTCAGTGCAAAGGGAGATGACTGGGGGACTTTAAGCTGAGGAGTGATGTTTATTTTTTTTTTAATTTTTTTTTTTTTTTACTGCAGTTGGAAAATGTGTGGTAGGGGGATAAGAGTAGAGGAAGGAAGATCACTTAGAGTCAATGGGAGTCACTATGGACTTGAACTAGGCAGAAGGCAGCAGACATGGGGAGAAGTTATTTTTTGTTGTTGTTTGTACTTGACATTCATTGCTGTGCGTGGGCTCTCTCTAGCTGTGGCGAGTGGGGGTTACTCTCTAGTTGTGGCGCACAGGCTTCTCACTGCGGTGGCTTCTCTTGTTGTGGAGCACAAGCTCTAGGAGCATGGGCTAGGCACGTGGGCTTCAGCAGTTGCGGTGCAATGGGCTTAGCAGTTGTGGTGCATGGGCTTAGTTGCCCCACAGCATGTGGAATCTTCCCCTGACCAGGGATCGAACTCATGTCCCCTGCACTGGCAGGTGGATTCTTAACCACTG
Organism: Neotragus moschatus; assembly: GCA_006410615.1. Taxonomy (NCBI): domain Eukaryota; kingdom Metazoa; phylum Chordata; class Mammalia; order Artiodactyla; family Bovidae; genus Neotragus; species Neotragus moschatus. The sequence goes on from SJYA01004193.1 coordinate 35,954, forward strand.
GACCACGAGGAAAGTCCAAAAATGGAGAGAAGTTTATGCATTCATATGCTGCTTAGCTCATTGGAAAAGACCCTGTTGCTGGGAAAGATTGAAGGCAGGAAGAGAAGGGGATGACAGAGGATGAGATGTTTGGATGGCATCGTCCACTCAATGGACACGAGTTTGAGCAAGCTCTGGGAGATGGTGAAGGGCAGGGAAGCCTGAAGTGCTGCAGTCCATGGGGTTGCAAAGAGTCAGACGCGACTGAGTGACTGAACTGAATGCTGCTTAGCATTCTCTGAGCGTCTTTGATTCATGATTTGATGTCTTACTATTTTTGGCAAATTCTCATCTGGTACCTTCAGATGATGCTTTTGCTCTGTTCTTCGTCTCTCTCTTTTACTGCCGGTGTTCCAATTACATGTATGTTACACTGTTGGATATTGTTCCAAGTTCTTGAAGGCTCTGTGCTTTTCCCTTTAATCATTCTTTTTGTCTCTGTGTTACAGTTTCATTAGTTTCTATTGATCTCTAAGTTCACTGATTCTTTCCTAGGCTGTGTCAACAAATTAGTCCCTTTTTCTCTTTTCTCTTTTCTCTGCATCTTCTCAGTTGTCCTGCCTTTCCCCAGCAGTAGGAAGCCTTGAGTGATCTGGACCCACGGCTGTCTCCTGCATCTTCTCCAGGAAGACTGGTATTTTTCTTTTCCCTGTCTCCAGCCCTGTGGGGTCTTCATTTTGCTTGGGGTGGTAGGGGAAAGGGACAGGTTTTGCTGTTTGTCCCCAGTGGCTTAAGGTTTTTATTTGGAGGGAGATAAACTTCCTTGGTGGCTCAGATGGTAAAGCGTCTGCCTACGATGTGGGATACCTGGGTTCGATCCTTGGGTCAGGAAGATCCCCTGGAGAAGGAAATGGCAATCCACTCCAGTACTACTGCCTGGAAAATCCCATGGACAGAGGAGCCTGGCAGGCTACACTCCATGGGGGTTGCAAAGAGTCAGACACGACTGAGTGACTTCACTAAGGGTCCTGGTAGGGCTTTGTATTTTCCTGTGGTGCCTGTCACATCTCTCCTTCAAGCCAGCTTGGAGGTGCAGATGTCTCCCTTTTACAATGTAATAGATCCTTTAGATTATGCAAATAGTCAGATTTCACTTTTCTCTTTGGTTGCCAAAATGCTGAGAGCCAAATATTTGGTGTGTGCACGACGGATACAATTTGGTGTGAAATTTATGTTATAAATTTTGAACCTCATTTCCAGCTCCATTTTATGCTGCAGACTCTGTGTTTCTTTAAGTAATGCCATCCTGAATTCTATAAACCCTTGAAAGCTATCTTAAATCCCCTTTGAACTAAATAGATTAATGAATAATCAAGCAAGTATCTTGCTTGAATAAAGCAAAAAAAAAAAAAAAAAGGAAACTTCTGGAAAATCTCGTTAAGAAAGTCCTCTGCTTTTGAACAGTGCCTAGTCACTGTTACAAAAGCAAGATACTGTTTGAAAATGTTCAGAACAAGAAATAGGGACCCTTCCAGTCAGTGGAATACATGACGGCTCCCTTCTCCCTTTTAGTCCCTTACAATAAAGAAACTCCAGAATGACTATGCCTGGTCTTGACTGCATGATCATTTGTCCTGTTTTACAACTTTCCTGTGAATATCACCACATATCTCAGCTTGTTTGGACGGTGTGATCATCGCCTCTCAAACTGGCTTCCTGTATTTGCAGTTTATTCCTGATGAATATTTGTCTTCCACATAGCTCAGCAGGATCCCACCTCTGTAGCTTGTTTGGAGGGGAAGATGCTCAGGGAGGAAGTCAGGGCCCATGAGGGCCAGAAGACCTCGCTGAGAGGCTGTCAGGAACCATGAGATATTTGAGATTTTAGCCTGTGTGCAAGCTTACACCTGCATGTGCCACAGTTCATGGATGTGGACAGGAGACATGGAACTCCTGGGTGAGAACTGAAGACAGTTTATTACTCACAGCAGTAGCCACAGTCGTAGTATCAGCATGTTTGTGCCATTTCCATGAGCCCAGTTCCTCCAAGATGTGAAGATAGCCAGATGACATTGGCACACACAGTACATTGCCTTACAGAAGAGAAACATGAGCTTAGGGAAGCTGAATCTTTGGTAAAAGGCATTAGTTAAGCACAGGCCTCTTTGCTCCCAAGGAAGACAGTAAGTGCAGTTTCTGAGGTTGTTGTCTATGCAAAGATCCTTGGAAGGACTGCCCAGGACAAAGAGCAATCAGTGCCTCACTGACAACACTCAGAGAGACACAAGAGAGCAAAATTACCTTCCAGCAGGAAGATTAAATCAAAATTCAGGTAGTTCCTCAAGTGATTTCTGCTTGTGTGCATTGTGGGTAACCTCTCCAAGCGCCTCTGGTTCTCAGAACTTCTTGTTTCACTTGGGGTACAGAGACTTCAGGGTTTTTCTGGTGCTGTGATAGTGATGGTGGTGGCGATGGTGGTGGAATGTCTGTGATACGGTCCACAGGACGTATGAGTACAGTTAGGGTGACTCATTCCTGGGCACATCTGTGTCTCCTCCAGCATGGGAAGGACAAATACCATCTCAAGGCTTCTTGTTATGCAACTGAAACATTCCATTGGATAAGCATTGACTGGGCACCTACGTAACCCACAGGCTGTGCTGAGGGTTGTGGATACATCTGAAACAGGCTACAGGGAGCTCACAGTCAACCGGAGAGAGGATAATTTTACTCCCCTGTAATATTTGTACAACTGATATTCAAAAGTGGAATAAGTGCCATATTTGTCAAGTGAATAAACTGATGAGAGAAGAGGGGGGAAAGGCAGTTAATTTTGCCTGGAGATTGGGAAGGGGAAGGGTAGCAAGTGGGAGATTGAAGAGAAAATGGTGTTTGAGCTGCGGTCATGAATAATGAGTAGTTTTCTCAGCAGGGAAAGAAAAAGTGAAAGTGTTAGTCGTGTCTGATTCTTTGCCTCCCCATGGACTGTAGCCCTCCAGGCTCCTGTCCCTGGAGTTCTCCAGGCAAAAATACTGGAGTGGGTCACCATGCCCTCCTCCAGGGGATGTTCCCTACCCAGGGATCGAAAGGAGAGACTTAAATATACAACACTGTGTGAGATGTTAACAAAGATATTGAAAGTCAAGTTTCTACTTTCGAACACCAGGGGTGAACATATATTCACACACAAGGGGCACTGAGAACTATGACATTGCTTCTGATAAGAGGGAGGGAACTTCAATTACCCACACAGCATCTGAGACTCAGAAAACATTCTGGATCTTGAGACAGTGGTGAGAGAAGGATGGGATAAATGGATTCCAGAAGCGGCGTTTTAGGGGACAGCTACTTTGGGAGCCTAAGAAAGATTAGCTGTTGGCTTCATTTAAATTTCAGTGAAGAATAGAGATAGCCTGGCTATAATCCTTTTGAAGGTTCTTGCAAATTTTCACTATTTTCCCCGGGTTGTTATATTTATCCAGTTTGCTAGTCAAACTTGGCAGCAAAAACCTTTTTGAACATCTCAATTAGCTTTGCTGAGTTAAGAGGAGAGAGGGGGCAAAAAAAGTGAGGAAACTATGAGAGAAAAGACTTGCAGGAGCAAGGCGGCAGTGAAAGGAACATGGGAGAAGGCTGATAACCTTCTCCAGGCAAAAAGACTGGAGTGGGTTGCCATTCCCTGCTCCAGGGGATCTTCCTGACCCAGGGATCAAATCTGGGTCTCCTGCTTGTAGGCAGATTCTTTACTGTCTGAGCCACCACGGAAGTCCTACCATGAATAGAAAACTCTAAGATAAATCCTCATCAGACATGATTGTCCCCAAAACCATTCTGTTATGGTTGCCAGTGACTGGGGCTGGCCTGATTCCAATAAAGAGGTAGTTTGGGTCATAGGTGATTAAAAAAAAAAAAAAATCACCTGGCTTTGCCCTGCAAATGGCCTTTGTACAAAGTCAGAATTCTGGCCTGGGGGTCTGTGCACCCACATCCTGGCCCGGGCTGATAAGCTGCCACTGGGCATGGCCTCTTTGGTCTCTGGCCTTTCTTCAGGCAGGCACAATCCTGCTGTGCCCTGTTCTACTCTTCTACCAACTGGGGTTTCTCAGAGTCTCCATGACACTCATTCTCATGGGCTGCTGCTGCTGCTGCTGCTGAGTCGCTTCAGTCGTGTCCGACCCTGTGTGACCCCATAGCCGGCAGCCCACCAGGCTCCCCCGTGCCTGGGATTCTCCAGGCAAGAACACTGGAGTGAGTTGCCATTTCCTTCTCCAATGCATGAAAGTGGAAAGTGAAAGGGAAGTCGCTCAGTCGTGTCCGACTCTTCACGACCCCATGGACTGCAGCCTACCAGGCTCCTCCGTCCATGGGGTTTTCCAGGCAAGAGTACTGGAGTGGGGTGCCATTGCCTTCTCCGTCTCCTGTGCTAAACAGCTTTAAATGTAAAATCCCACCTAACCGGACTTTTCTTATTTACACCTGTCAGTGCTACTTTGTGGGTGACAGAGACTTACCAGTTCCCTTTATTTAATCAACTTTGTACATCACATGCATGGGCTTCCCAGGTGGCTCAGTGGTAAAGATTCCAACAACACAGTGCAGGAGACGCAGAAGACGCAGGTTTGATTGCTGGGTCAGGAAGATCCCCTGGAGAAGGAAACGACAACACACTCCAGTATTCCAAGGACAGCGGAGCCTGGCGGGCTACAGTCCATGGGGTCACAAAGAGTTGGAAACAACTTAGTGACTCAGTTCAGTTCAGTCCCTCAGTTGTGTCCAACTCTTTTGAACCCCATGGACTGCAGCACGCCAGGCCTCCCTGTCCATCACCAATTCCTGGAGTTTACTCAAACTCATGTCCATTGAGTCGGTGATGCCATCCAACCGTCTCATCCTCTGTCATCCCCTTCTCCTCCTGCCCTCAGTCTTTCCCAGCATCAGGGTCTTTTCAAATGAATCAGTTCTTTGCATCAAGTGACCAAGATATTGGAGTTTCAGCTTCAGCATCAGTCCTTCTAATGAATATTCAGAACTGATTTCCTTTAGGAAATTTCCTGGTTGGATTTCTTTGCAGTCCAAGGGACTCTCAAGAGTCTTCTCCAACACCACAGTTTAAAAGCATCAGTTCTTTGGCGCTCAGCTTTCTTTATAATGCAACTCTCACATCCATACATGACTACTGGAAAAACCACAGCCTTGACTAGATGGACCTTTGTTAGCAAAGTAATGTCTCTGCTTTAAACAACAGCAATACATCACATGCATAAACAATGCTGTATTGGGGACATCTTGGCAGCAAGGGCTGTGTCTTGCTCCTTTTGTACCACCAGTACCCAGAAGAGAAGCTGGCACCCAGGAGGCCAGAGAAACATCTATTTAATATATGAATGGTGACTCAACACCAAAATGTGTTCTAATATCAACACAGTAAATGACTGTTTCAGTGGAGTCCCTTTTAGCTTCATGGTGACTCTTGGAACAGTGTGATTCACGCAGGAGGGACAGTCCAGGGAACAGTGTAGAAATGAGGGCAGGAAGAAT
>SJYA01004194.1:19552-30660 GCA_006410615.1 Neotragus moschatus
CAGCTTCTTCTGTCGATGCGAGCATCGACCGTAAGTCGTCAGCTCGGGTTTCACTGGATTACACAGTGGTAGGCCACTGGTCGCGGCAGAGCCATATCTGTATATTAAACCCACTGCTGGTAGTGAGTGCCCCGCTGGAGGCATACAGCGCACCAAGCATTTGTGTCTGGACAGGCATACTCTAGCTGGGTTGCACACATCTGCGACTCCCTGCAGCCCTTACCAGCAAGCCTTTTCTCCCTATCTCTGGCAATAGAGAAGGACGTAGGCAGGCCTGCCCCCTGGACGTTTCCTGAAACCACCGGAGACGCATGCTTCCTACGTGGCGGATTCTCCTCCCAGAGTGGCGCTTCAATGTCTAGAGTAGCCGCAGCTAGTGCTTTTTTTTCTGTGATGGGTAAACCGACGCTGTATAGCCTTCCGCTTGTGCACGTGTGACGGTCTGATGCAAGTGGAGAGTGACCTCTTTCTCCTTTTTCTTGCACACGGTTTCCATTACCGTTCCTTACCGCTTGTAACGTCTTTGCTCCGTTTCTCTCAGTCCTGCCGCTCGCCTCGCCGCCTCTAGTGTCCGTCTCCCTGGCCGCCAAATTTCAAGACACAGCTTCCTTCCATGAGCTAGTCTTCTTCCATATTTGGAAGGAACAACCCTGTGTGTCTCCGATCCATGTGAACTTCTGTACAGACCCGAAAGATCGGGAGCGGTCTTATCGAGAGTGCAGGCGTCTGAACTACCGAGCACCTGAGTTGCTGCTTCTCCGGAGCGATAGCGGCGCCGCCGCGCTCCCCCGGTTTTCATTCCTTCCGACTCTTCCCTCTCCCTCACCCATTCCCCCACTGCGCTCCAGTTACACGACGTCTGTTGACATCTGGTCTGTGGGAGTGCTCTTCATGGAGCTGGCTCTACTGAGTCGTCCCTTCCGAGCAGACTCTGAGCTGCTATATCTGTTGCAGATATTCGAAATGCTTGGCACGCCTGTCAGCGCAGCAGAGTGGACCTCAATCTGTGGCTTGCCGTACACCTCACAAGGAGGTTCAAGTCGGCGGAGGCCCGCGAGAAGGCGGCTCCCCTGGGACACATTGTGGCGACGACGAACCGCACCACAACAAGCACCAGCTCGACAATCTCGCCTTGATGTAAAAAACAAACCTGTGTCTCCTCTTTTCCGAGATGTGCAGGTACGAGGCGCGGCGTTCAACTGCCCCGACGCTGTTCCTTCCCATGAAGCGTCGAGCTACAGGCCGCCATGTACTGTAGAGGATTCTATGTCAGCATCAGCGTTTTGTACTTTCGGTCAGAGCGCTGCTGTGCCTGTGCGCGTCGCCAGTAACAAATGGGAGGGAAGCTTCTTCCCTGCTGGCTACGCTGTGGAGGAGACGGGCGTGGTCTGCACCGACTCTTACCAACGTATTGTAGAACAACGTCGTGTCGCAGACGCCGCTGCAGAACTCCCAGGCAGCCTCCGCGTGGGCAGCAAGAGACGGAAGGAGCGACCTGGCTCCCGTCGGAGCCGCGGTGACGGGAAGAGAAATCTTTCACCTGCTGCCTCGTGTAGACAGGCCAGCGGACCCGCAGCAACGTGGGAAAGAGAAAGCTGCGGACAGTCTTCAGGAGTGCGTCCTCCCGGGGTGAGAGGTATATGCAGGAAAAATCGGTGTGCCGGGTATCGCCCTGAGACTGCACTTCGTTCGGACCTCGTGTCCGACGCTCTCTACAATCCATTGTACCATTGCCACCACTGTGAGACCGCGAGTGCTTCAGGGTCTGCTAGCAGCAGCAGTGTAGACAGCGATTATGCCGCAGCGGGGGAACACCGTGGACGACGAGCGACCAGTGAAGCGGACACGCCGGGGAATTGCGGACAACGAGCGAGCAATGCAGCGGAGACGCCGAGGAGGGCGGGTGACACAAGTACCTCCACGGTGTCCTCTCGTTGTACGGCAGGCAGTATTGCTAACAGCCTTACGAACTCGGTCGCGTCGCCCTTTCGGCGTGCTAGCATTTCTTCCGTGGCCCTCTCCAGCGATGTGAGCGATGGTGACGCCACGCCGAGCCTTTCCCGTCGCAACAACATGGTGGATGGTCAGCTGACAGGAGGACCGCCTGACGAAATCTCGCGGTGGCTGCACCAACTACCTTTGTGGTCGCCGGCGCGCTGGGACTCCATCAGGGCACGCCTCAAGCACGAAGAAGAGGTCGAGGCGCTGGAGATAAGGAGGCTATTGGCGGCAACAGCAGCAGCAGCAGAGAGCAAAGAAGAAGTCGAAAGCCAGAGAGACTGTGCGGCCAGAGAAGGACGTGGCGAGTCTCGAGAGTCACCATGTGCAGAGAGTTCGCAAGCGAGAACCCGAGGGAGACAGAAAGGAGAGAATGTGAAGGCTACAGAGGGCACTGCGGTATCCCTTTCCTGCGGAAAGGAAGAGCAGGTAGAGCTCATTTCAGCACGGGCTGCGAAAGACTTGGTACTGGACAAGCGCCACATGACCCGAAAATCCCTCATGAGACAGGCGCAGTCGTTGCACCGCAGTGTGGAACCTGCGGTAGGAATATTTCTTGCACGAACAGATGCATCGTCTGGGGGAAACCTCGGTGTGGAGGCCCCCGCCTCAGCCGAACTAGCTGCGGATACACGTGACGTGCGAGAAACAGCAGAAAGAAGTGCCGCGGTAATGGAAGCTGACAGCATCGCGCGCACGTCGTCGACAAGAACACGAGCGCACATAACTGCGGCAGCACTTGCAGATGCACCGACGAAGCCACAAGAACCGGGTGCATTACGCAGAGAAGCTGTAGCGCCCGTGGCCGACTCCGCGCTTTTCACCAGTAGTGGGGAGACAAACAAGCTGAGGGACGACGCGTCCGACGTCTGCTCGCCGTGCGCAGCCACTCAGCGAGATCCTGCTGCTGCGGGTAGTCCCTGTGGCAGTGCTGGACTGCAAGTAGCTCGCCGGAAAGTGCCTCGTGCACCATCCTTCCAGGGAGAGGCAGCTGCTTGCGATGTTGAGACAGGGACGCACACAGACGCGCTTCCGGGCACCGAGGAACAACACCGGTACCCCCTCTCTCATTCCACTTTCAACCAAGAAGGTGCTCGACATGGACCGCGTCTAGCAGCGGGAGCGGAAGCCAATGCAGAAAGAGACCAGTGTCCGGCCCACGTGGACTACGCCCACTCATCAGCCCAGAAGGCGACAGGGGACGGCGACGACGGACGTCGCACTACGGCAGCGAAGAAGACATACGATACACGTCGTGAAGTCCTCTTCCTGCAATTTGGTAGAGTGATGGGTGTCGATGCATTAGAGCTGCTACAGCGAATGCTCGTTCTTGCCGGCGAGAAGCGAATTACGGCTGGTAAGAGTGAAAGACTCGCAATGCCACTGGGAGACGGCGCCGGCGCACATGTGTAGAATAGTACGGGTGCCTCCTTCTAGTTCTTCTTCTGCCGCCGGTATTAGGGCACAGCTTGTCTGCACCTCCGATGCTTTCGTTGGTCTTCGCCGGGCAGGGCCGTCAGCGATGCATTTGTCGCCGGCGGCTTGAAAGCGTGTAGCCGCATGGCGTTCTGCGTACCTCTACTCTAGCTTACACACGGTACCACAGGCCCTCTGTTCACACATATATGGGCCTGTACATATACACATATTGATATGTGTGTACATATATACACGCGATGACGGTGTGGAATGTTCCTTGCCTTCCTTTGAGTTGGACGTGTCAGCCGACAGGCTGGCCGCGAGCCAGACAGTAAACAAGAAAAAGCGCCACTGCACACCTTCGTGCGCTTTCCTTGCAGCCGCTGCGTTTTGGCGTGTCACAAATATCGTCCAAACCCGCCGTCGGAGGCGCATGGCAAACACAATTCACAGCAGCAGCGCTGCGCAGGCTGCGCCCACGGGCGAAAGCGACATCTCTTGCTCTGTGCGCAGCAGCACTATGTACAGCAGCGGTCTAACTGAACATGATGCGCGCAGCAAAGTGACAAACAGGGGAAGTGACACTTACTTCAAACCCCCGTGCGTTGACAGCGTCACCAGCGTGAGTACGACAAGAAGCCCCGCAAGGCATATCGGATCCGACGGCGGAGAGAACCGCAGTGGCAGGCAAAAACAACCGTCACACTTGTCGGGCCTTTGTTCGGCTCCCCCTTCGCCAGGTGGCACGTACGCGGCTGCAACGCTTCCTTTGGCCAGCCCGGCAACCCCAGAGATTATGCGGAAAAAGAGGGTTTTGTCTTCTGCCGTCGTGTGCGGTAGCAATCCGCTGCAGAAGGCTGCCAGTGCCGAGGCACTTACGACGGCTGCAAGAGCAGCCACCACCCTCGACACTTGCGTGGAACAGGCCGTCTGTCCCGGCGAAAGTGGGTCACTGGCGCGGCGCCACCGTGTCCATGGGACAGCAGTCCCTACAGCTGCGATCTCTGCGGAACCTCCGTGCAAATTGAGGCTTTGCAATCAGAGCGCAGCAGCAGAGAAGACAGTGCCTATTCTAGAACAGAAGACGGAGTACGCTGCCTCATGCATAAGTTCTATTGGCGCATCTCTTACAGCACGTACTGCGTCGACAGCAGACAGTGTAGAGGAGCACTCAAATACACTCCGAGACCGACAGGCACTGCCGGGACGCTCTACAGTACCCCCTATACCCTTCCTGCCGACCTTGCTGCGACTCTACAGTGTGTCAGCTCCAGAGAAAGGAGTGCCTGTCCAGCATTGCATACAGCAAGCTGCAGCAGCCCTTGCCGCTGTCGTCTTGAAAAACATGACATGGACGCCACGACGCCCCAGAATTCGCAGCGTCCGTGAGGCAAACGCACACGTGCAGGCAGCCATTGCTTCGGCTGCTCCGGCGGCGTCCGAGGAGCTCCACGCAAACATGCAAGATCCGCATGCCTCAAGCCTTCCTCAGCGACATCATCGACTTAGCGGAAACAACCTACAGACACCAGCTCGCCATTGTGACAAAGTCTCCTCCTCGGGCTCTTGTGCATCTCAAGGCGCCTATGGACTGCACCACGGGCAAGGCGGATTCTGCTGCTGTTACCTTGTGCCCTCTTCTCGGCGCTGTGAGCAGCTGAAAGAGGAGATCAAAATCCTCGCCTTTGATGCGCTTGAAGAGGCGAGGCAAGCTGCTGTACGTTCCGCAAGCGGCGCACATTTCAGACACTCTCTTCCCACAAACATTGTCACCTCGACCTAGACCCCAGCAATTAGATGCGCCTACGCCGTAATACGCACTTAATGCGGTTGTCAAGACCGGAGCAGTATGTTGAGCTTTCGAGATATTCTCGGCACAGCATTTTCACGTTCTCCGCACTGCATGGGAAGGAGCATATCACATCACATTCGTATATCCCTGACGTTTGTCTAAGACTGCCATCCGTGCATGTTCTCCGTCACGCATATCTCCTTGTGCTGACGAGCACACTTGGATGCTGCTGCTGTGCTGGTGTGAATGTCGAGAAGCCAGGCGCCATCTTACTCTTTCGGCGACGCTCTCGGCGCCCCGCCAGCTCACCTGTGGCGCGTTCTGAAAAGCAGAAGTTACGTCAGGTTCATAGGGTGCATAGTGTCGGAGCCCAAGTGTCAAAGCTGGCGTTCTGGTTTGCCCTGAGGAAGCACTAAGGATTCCCCATGCCTTCGAGCAGGGCTCCACTACAAGTTGCTACACTCTGGTTGCAACAAAACTGCTAACAAGCACGCGTGCGCACGCGTGCCACTTTTCATAAAGCATGGCAAACGTCGACTGGAGCAGAGAGGACACTGGTGTACCACATTTTCTGGTGCAGGACGTGCGGCTCCCGTCGCTGGCTGCCACGCAGCCCGCTGTACAGGGAAGCAGAGGTGGTACGTGCAGCGGTGTGCGCGCAGCCGTGTATATATGCACAAATATAAATAGAGAGAGAGGGAGAGAGATAGAGATACATTGAATGAGAGAAAAACGTGATTTCGGGCATGTTGGCAAATCTCGGTGAGTAGCACGTGATCTCCCTGCACAAGCACGAGGCATGGACCGTCTAATGATAGCGCTTAATATGCGAGATGCACGAAAAACCTTGTGGCCTTCACACTCCACAATACGACGTCCTCTCAGATAGGAGAAAGCAATGCACGCGTCTCGTATGGGCGCGCGCGTAACGCGCAGGCTATCTTACCAGCTGGGTTTCCGCCCGCTAGACAAGGACTAGGGAAGCAGATTCTGCCGACAACAGAAACTGCTTCCCATCGCCTTATGACGCTTGTTTCCTCGTTTTGTATCCCTCTCTCTGCATCGATTGACTACACGCATGGGGCAGAGACCCACTTCCTTCTTCGAGTGCTGTGCTGTCGTTCTTAAACCTGCGTACTTCCTGAGTCTTTCTGAAGCGCCGGAGGCGCCGGGTACAGACGCCGAGGACACACACCAGTTGCGTTTTGCTGCTGCATACGGACGCGCAGGTTGACATGCTGTTTTGGCTGCAGCAGGAGTTTCGCCTGAAGCCGTCTACCGTGCACCTCGCGGCCAATATGTTCCATCGGTGCTTTTGTCAAAGGCTGCTTCCCTCGCTAGTGAGATGCGACCGGCAAATACGTGCTGCGCTCGCCTGTCCGTGTAGACTTCACATGCCTACGTGCTGCGGATGCTCTGCTGGTAGCTGCTTCGTCTGTGTGTCCCACTACCTTTCGCCTCCCTCCTCCTCTTGCACCCCCGGACAGCTGTCGCCTCCATGTCGCTTCTGCGACTCCCCCATCTCTTGTTGCTGCTCCGCACCGGGCGGGTGTACACCAGCAGCGACGGCTGAAGACGATTCTCCAGCGGACGCACCGCCATGTGAATACTGCAGTCCTTGTAGTCGCTACGCGAATCCAAACCGTCGGCGCGGCCAGCTACGCCGCCAGTCGTGCCGTGCAGGAATGGTGCAGATGAGTAAGGAGGCCGAGACACGCCCAGCTCCAGATTCCACGGCGGAACACAACTGTTGCGCGGGGAACAGAACGCTGGTGTTAGGCACCTCACGCCTCGCCGCATCCGCATCCAGTACCGCAGAAAGCACATGCGCTTTGAATGGGGACAGTTCACCACACAAGAGTGTAAAGACAAGAGAGAAAACTGCTTCGGAGCGTCCTGGTGGTACGGAGTCCCTTCCACGACATACAGGAGACGGAGTGAACTGGCCAAACACTGTGCTCGACGCACAGGGCAGCGAAACACACACGCTGGCGGAGAGTGAAGTAGCCCCTCGTGCCGGGACCGCCCACGCGTCCGCATTTTCCGGTGAGACGGTTGATGCATCAACCGAGCGTCCTACTACGCTAGAGACCTCACGCGGTACGCAGAGAGGACGTTCCAACGTTTCCTTTGATCGGCGGAACAACTGGCGCGCTAGAAACCGCGCGTGTGGGACAACTCTGGTGAGGCATGGTAAGTCACATGTGCTAGGAGGATGCGGACTGCACACGGGGAAGGAGGTAGTACTGTTGGACTGTGCATGGCGGCGGGAGATGCTACTGGTGTGCGCTGCCTGCGTGAAACTAGCCGACGTCTACAACGAGGAATCAATGGAATACTACAAAACAATGAACGCTCAAGACTACGCCGCAAGCGCTGCACAATATATCGCAGCAAAGGATTCACTGCAGCCATCGCATTGTCGTTGGTGCAACGGCGTCCACTGGAGGTGCTGCAGAAGCCTTCACATCCACAATAGCAATCTCAGCCGCCAGCGGAGCGGCGGCGGCGGAGAGTTCCACGCCTGTACGGCTGTACGCAGTGAGGAAGCTGGCTTCCGTGACGCCGACTATCTACCCGACAACGGCCTACCGCCCCCCCATCGCTGCTCCGGACACGCTGTACGAGAGAATACTACAAGCAGGTCTCGCCGACGTAGCAGCAGCCTAGATCGTGATGAGAGCCACAAACACGTTCGAGACAACAGGGATCCGGGCTCTGAAGGAAACAAATGTGGTGTGGAGATGCCGATTCGCGCGAGTCACTTCAATGAGGCTGGTATACGAAGCCCCTCCGGCATCTGCAATGAAGCAGGCTGCAATACAATGCACCAAGATCAAAGCAAGCCATCTATCGACACTGGAAGTCGGGATCCATCCGGTACTGATCTTCATACGAATGTAGTTGCTGGCTGTAGCAGAGATGGACACGACAAAGCGCAAAAAGAGCTGCCTCGAAGATCCCCGCCTGCAAACAAACGCGGCCATTCGCAGTCCGCACTAAATGCTGCGGCTGCCAGTGGTAATGATGACAGCCAAACACATCTCACGGTAAGCTCGCGTCGGCTGCCGTCTACAAGTTTCACCAGTGTGCCTTGTTCGCATCCGCTTCACCTGGCTGCATGTGGTGCCGGTGACCCTTCGCACGGTGACCAGACGACAGTACTGTCCAAATGTCAGCGTGAGGGCGGGACCCCGCGGGGACCGACCGCTGCAGATGCGGCTACCTCGCGTCACATCGGCTGCACTCGGGCCTGTGCATGGAGGCAGACCTGGTCTGCTGAAGAGATAGTCGCTGAGGAGAAGAAGGTCTTCGAACTACTAGAGGGTATGATGGCTGTAGCAACGCCCGCGTGGTGTCTGTCCGTTCTATGGGAAATCACGGAAAAGCAGTCTCTTTTACTGCGACAGCAGGACGTTAAAGGCCACCGACAATATCGAGGGATCCACCGTCGCGTCGCCAGTGGAAAAAAGGCTGAGCGTGTCGCTGCGACAGGCCCTTCGAAGGACTTGCAGCACCACGTGAAGGGTAGGCGCCGCCTCCACCTGTGGAGTGACGTGCGAGAGACCCCTCGGCCGCGCCACGTGCGCCTATCACGGTCTCGTCTCGATGAGCGGTTGAAGCCAGAAACACTCCACAGTAGGCCGGCAGCGACGCAAGACTCACAGCAGCAATGCGAGCGCTGCACATTTCGAAGCCGCGGGCCTTCGATGAATCAGGCGCACGAAGCACAGGCCCTGCTTCAGGCTGAACGCGCACGGCATCGCGCTTCCCGGCCCAACGGACGGATTCGAGACGCCTGCCGGCGGGTACACACAAAGACGCTTTCGCCTGCACCAGAACACGAGGAGAGGAGCACGCTGAAAACCCCAGTAAGTCTGCCACTCCATGTACGCTTTGCTGAACAAACACTAGCCAGTCGAGCAGGGGAAACAGAAGCGCAGCCGCGTTTTGCGCGACACATGGAAGCAATGTAACGTCCAAGTGTACAGCAGGAGCCCCGGCGCAGCAGCGAGAGAGAAAGAAAAATTCCAGTGTGAGCTACGCACAAGAATAATCCCCGTGTTGTGACGACGTGTTCGCTGATGGCATGCTACGCGTTGACGACCATGCTTCCTGCCTGGGCGCTGTGAGTATCCTCATTCACTTCTCGTCAGTAAAGCGGTGCCCCCGGCACACAGCGGAGTCGACGCAGGAATCAGCGTGCAGCACTCTGCCGGTTGCAAACAAGCGTGCGCCGCACGTTGCAGCAACATGTGCAGCTCTCATCCTAAGCATGTATGTCTCGGCGACAGCAACACAGCAACGAAGCACTAGAACCGCCGAGCATGGCACATCATTTGACCACTTTCGTGAGCGCGAGCCGAACCACCGTGAGCCGCCGGAACTCGCAAAGTAAAGGAGGGCTGCTTACTAGTGGCAATGCCCACGTGCGCAGAACAAGCAATAGACCAATCTTCTGGAGACGTAGGCGCGTGGACAAGAGGCAGGGCGACCTCAGCCGAGGGCTGACTGCGGGGTGCCCCGCTCTGAGACAAGCAGTGCCATACACGTACGGCTGCGAAAAAAACGCAGCAGGTTACCTCGCGCGCCCCCTTGTCGCTTCAAACCGCCACGTATAACACGCAGCATCAACAGACGAGAACTCAGGAATTCTATGGAGATGCTGTTGCCAATGACCGGACCTCTGGGAAGACTTGTGTGGTGCTTCCTATACAGGCGTCGGAGGAGCTGTTGCACGCACGTTACCCTACGTTGGGGCAACCCAATACTGTGATCTCCCCGCTTACCCCCAGCTGCACGGTAAACACCGCTTTCAGCGCATCTCCCGCAGCTCAGGTGCGGTCGCCGGACTCCTTCCCCGATGGCTCTCCCTGCTCGAGTCAGTATGGAAGGATTGCTGAAGCTCCCCTCCCGCTATCTCCGAGCGTGTGCTCACCACTTTTTCCCTCAAGTTCGCGCTGTCGCGTCTGTGGGTCTCCCTTGGCTGGATCTACTGCACATGCTTCGAGCGCTCGTTTCAGAGTCTCAGCAGGCTCTACAAGTATTGTGTGTCACTCGCAGCCAAACTCTGTAGACGAAGACCTTGCGGCAAGACAATCACTAGCTTCACCCCGTCCTTCTGCTCCGGCACGGTCCACTGGTCCTGCTACACTATGTGGTCATGTCGAAGAGCAGGGCAAGCGAAAGGGTGTCCGCGGTGAAACTGCTTGTGACTCTGCCGTGAGCGCACTCCCCAGTACAAGAATGATGCCAGTATGCCGTCGGTATTCGCACGCGCTTCTCGACTTGTCTTTATATCAAGTCTCTATGTTCCAGTATCCGCCTCTAGTGGTTGCTCAAGTCCTGCATCTGCAGGCGCTTTACACGGTCTTTCCCCACCTGTTCCACTTTATGGACGCAGCAACGGGTCCTGCTGCTTCTCTTTTGCCTCCTCTTCGGACAACCCTGAGCGCTGCACGTGACAATATTTTACTGTCGCCTGGAAAAGCAGATACACAAGCGTTTATTGAGGACACTGCAGCCCCTGCTACCGCTTCCAGACGCCCTGCCCTTTGCCCGCTTGCGGCGCCTACAACCTTGAGCTATAATGTCACATTGAGCAGCTCTGCTTCGCTGAGTGCTGCTCGCAGCCCTTGCACCTCTTCATATGTACAACCTCCTGCTGCATTACCGCACTCAGCATTCGATACGCACGCAAACAATGTGATCACCACTTCCGCCGCCTCTCCCAGTGAAAAGGAAGTGGCGTGCTGCAGTGAAGTACCGCGCCGCTTTGTCTCTGTGACCTCCGCACCTTCTGTTTTTCTTCCGCCTTCGCTGTCCGTCGGAGCGCACCACACCAGTACGGCTGCAACGACAGACAAATCAGATGGGTCTGCCGTATATAAGCGTACAC
>SJYA01004195.1:0-17654 GCA_006410615.1 Neotragus moschatus
GAGACGGGGTGGGAGGACTGGGAGAGAGCCCTTGGAGTGGGACGGGCTTCTGCCAGAGGTCAGCCCCTGGACTGGGGCGGCCCCGCTGTATCCACTTACTGTGACTTGTCAGTCGCTCAGTCGTGTCCGATTCTGCGATCCCGTGGACTGCACCCCGTCAGGGTCCTCTGTCCATGGGATTCTCCTGACAAGAATACTGGAGTGGGTTGCCTTGCTCTCCCCCAGGGGATCTTCCCAGCCCAGGGACTGAACCCAGGTCTCTTAAGTTTCCTGCATGGGTAGAGGGTTTCTTTACCAACTACTGCCACTTTTGTGATTGCTCAGCTCAACTGCTAAGTCGTGTCCAACTGTTTGAAACCCCGTGGACTGTAGCCCACCAGGCTCAGACTTTGTCCATGGGATTTCCTAGGCAAGAATAGTGAGTGGGCTGTCATGCCCGCCTCCAGGGGATCTTCCAACCCAGAGATGGAACCAGGGGCTCCTGCATTGCAGGCGGATTCTTTACCAGCTGAGCCACCAGGGAAGCCCTTATTCACTTATTTTAAACGTATAGTTAATTTCTGGAGAGATGGGAAATATTACAGGAAGAGAGATGATCCTTGCCCCCGCAAGGGGGTGCAGGGAAGTCCTCATGTTTGGTTCTCTCAGCCAAGTTCATCACTTCAGCTCAGTTCAGTCTCTCAGTGGTGTCTGACTCTTTGTGACCCCATGGACTGCAGCGCACCAGGCCTCCCTGTCCATCACCAACTCCTAGAGTTTACTCAGACTCATGTCCATCAAGTCGGTGATGCCATCCAGCCACCTCTTGTGCTGTCCCCTTCTCCTCCTGCCTTCAATCTTTCCCGGCATCAGGGTCTTTCCCAGTGAGTCAGCTCTTCACATCAGGTGGCCAAAGTATTAGAGTTTCAGCTTCAACATCAGTCCTTCTAATGGATATTCAGGACTGATTTCCTTTAGGATGGACTGGTTGGATCTCCTTGCAGTTCAAGGAACTCTCAAGAGTCTTATCCAACACCACAGTCCAAAGGTATCAATTCTTCGGTGCTCAGCTTTCTTTATACTCTTAACTCTCACATCCATACATGACTACTGGAAAAACCATAGCTTTGACTAGACAAGCCTTTGTCGTCAAAGTAACGTCTCTGCTTTTTAATATGCTGTCTAGATTGGTCATAACTTTTCTTCCAAGGAGCAAGCATCTTTTAATTTTATGGCTGCAGTCACCATCTGCAGTGATTTTGGAGCCCCAAAAAATAAAGTCTACTACTGTTTCCCTATCTATTCTCCATGAAGTGATGGGACCGGATGCCATGATCTTAGTTTTCTGAATGTTGAGCTCTAAACCAGCTTTTTCACTGGGTTCATCAGTTACTTGAAAGCTTTTGCAGAGAGCCCTCCATGTACCCCCGGTTCCAGAATGTAGGGCTGCCCCCAGGCTCCTCCCACACCCCTCTAGCAGCTGGTGGACCGACTGGATCTCGGGCCTCTGATGCTCCCCCACGAGTTTAGCATGAGATGTAGTGTTTTGCAACCTCATCCCCAGCCTGTCCGCAAGCGGTTGTGTCTCAGGTCCACGTGCTCCTTTCAGCCCACCGACCTTTACTTCTAGTGGAACTGAAGCCTCTAGGAGGCCATCAAAAAACAAGACTTTCAAGGAAGGTAATATTAATGGACGGAGAAGGCAATGGCAACCCACTCCAGTACTCTTGCCTGGAAAATCCTATGGACGGAGGAGCCTGGTAGGCTGCAGTCCATGGGGTTGCTAAGAGTCAGATACAACTGAGTGACTTCACTTTCACTTTTCACTTTCATGCATTGGAGAAGAAAATGGCAACCCACTCCAGTGCTCTTGCCTGGAAAATCCCAGGGACCGGGGAGCCTGGTGGGCTGCCGTCTGTGGGGTTGCACAGAGTCGGACACGACTGAAGTGACTTAACAGCAATATTAATGGAAAACTGGCCTTTCCTCTGCCCAGTGAGGGCAAGCCCTGGGGGCTCTGCGTGCGTCCTGATCTGCCTGGGGAAAGGGGAGGCTGGGCAGCCGCAGGCCGGCTCCCCCGATTGTTCAAGAGGCTAGTCGTCCCCTTAACTGGGAACCAGCTCTAATAATCTGGCCTCAGCTCATTAACTCTACAATAGTGGGCAGAGTTAATGACTCATTAGTGATTAATTCCTTAACTGTGCCTTAATTGCTCACTGTAAACACCCTTGGTAAAAACTGGATTAAATCATCCAGGTCCTTGGCTCCAGTCTCTCACAGCCCTGGAAGACTCAGAGAGGGCTGGGTTCCCTTATCTTCAGAGGGCCATCTTCCTTTTTTTTTTTTTTTTAAAGAGAAATATCATGACATTCCTTATATTTGGAATCTGAAAGGAAATGATACAAAGGAACTTACCACAATACAGAAAGTGACTCGCAAACAGAAAACGAACCCATGGTTACCAGCAGGGGAAGGACTAGTTGGGGGCTTTGGGAACGTCACGTACACACTGCTATGGATTCATGTATATATCTGGCTGAGTCCCATCGCTGTTCACCTGAAACTATCACAACATTGTTAACTGATGGCACCAGCTGGTATCTGTGAATCATCCTGGAAGTTCGTGCTAGAATTGTCCATATAGACAAAAGGGGCGGGCAGGGGATTCTCCTGGCTGACATCTGGCAAGGAAAGCCTGCCATGACTTCCCTTTGGCATGCTTGTTTTCAAGCCACTGTATGTGTCTCTAGAGAATGTGGTTCCTTTGGTCTGGTGGGTCATCTTCTTAAGGGCAGGTGCAGCGTCTTCCCTTGACTTTGAAGTCCTGAGCTCTCTGGTCCAGTCATAGTTGTGACATTGCCTGGTCGTATGACCTTGGACAGCTCCCCTTGTGATGCTGGAGCCCTCATCATGGACCATGTCAGGAAGGCATGTGGCGAGGATGTTGAAAAACAGGATGGAAGGGACCGCATGTGATGCGTCCCTGACGCTGGCGCCACTGGGGCTCTCCTTTTTAGCAAAAGTGAAAGCTGCCCAGTCATGTCCAGCTCTTTGTGACCCCAAGGACTATTCAGTCCCTGGAATTCTCCAAGCCAGAATACTGGAGTGGGTGGCCTTTCCCTTCTCCAGGGGATCTTCCCAACCCAGGGATTGAACCCAGGTCTCCCGCATTGCAGGCAGACTCTTTACCAGCTGAGCCACACGGGAAGCCAAACCTAACCATTCATGCATTCCTTTCCTTCAATGCCGGTGTGCGGTTAACTACTCAGCTCCATGGATTTCACTTCGGAATGTCTCCTAAGTTCACCTAGCCGTGTCTCTCTCCACAAGTTCTCTAGCTCAGGGCTTCGACTCTCACCAGGGCGCCCGGCCTCCCGAGGCAAGCAGTGCCTCTCATGGTGCTCACCGCATATGGTCCCTTTTCATGGTTATTTAGTCATTGATTCACCTACCTGTCACACTTACTGGGTTATTTATTCACTGGTTTGTTTATTATATTCATTGGTTTCTCCTTTTGCTAAGTTCTGAAGCTATAAAGATTTGTTTTTTGTTGTTCAGTCCCTCAGTCATGTCTGGCTTTGCGACCCCATGGACTGCAGCACGCCACGCCTCCCTATCCTTCACCATCTCCCAGAGCTCACTCAAACTCATGTCCATTGAGTCTTGGTGATGCCATCCAGCCCTCTTGTCCTCTGTCATCCCCTTCTCCTCTCACCTTCAATCTTTCCCAACATCAAGGTCTTTTCCAATGAGTTGGCTCTTCACATCAAGTGGCCAAAGTATTGGAGCTTCAGCTTCACCATAAGTCCTTCCAGTGAATATTCAGGATTGATTTCCTTTAGGATGGCCTGGTCTGAGCTCCCGGCAGTCCAAGTGTAATAAAGATAAAGATACATCTTCTGTATTATCTCCCTGTCCCTCAATCCTTTCAATCTGTCCTTCACACTGTGGTCAGAATTGGGTACTTAAACAGTCCCTCGTGGCTCATGGGAGCACCTGATGAGCCTCTGAGTCTGACGCAACCCACCTTTCCAGGCTCGTCCAGGTCTTCCTCCTCACTCCCCTTGCCTCCTCAGCCTCTGCTCAAGTGGTGCCAGTGTGCTCTGCATTTCACGGGTCTGCCACATGCTTTTCACTTTGTGGCTTTGGGTATGCACATTCCTTCTGCCTGGAAGGACTTCCCACCCTCCCCTTCCTGCCCAACTCCTTCAGGACCTGGCTCAGATGCCACTGCCTCCGTGCAGCTGGCCCGCAATCCTGCAGCGGTCGGTTCCTCGTTCCTCTGCCCCCAGGGCACCTTGCTGGTGGGGTCTGGAGCACTGTGCCGGCACTCATGGCCCCCAGGGAGACCATGGGGTCCTTGAAGGGCAGCTGATTTTTGCCTATACATTCAGTGCCCAACCTGACAGGGGCACCCAAACTGATGCCCAGTAAACTAGCAGAAGGATACATGATTCCCAGAGAAAGACCCCCATCCCTTAAGGGCTTACAGCAGAGAATTTGCCCCAGACTGCAAAGTCACAGAAGATTTCTCTGCAGAGGGACACTCAGCCGGAGCTCTGAAGGGAAAACAAGTCAGCCAGCCAAGAGGGGAGGGGAGGGCAGGGTGTGTGCAGAGGAGGGGGGACCAGGGCCGGTGTGAGGCTCACAGAACAAGGCTGGTCGGGCAGAGGCCAAAGGACAAGAGAAGTGAGAGTCTCTACGACTAAAACCATTCTTAGGAGGCAGGGTCTGTATCCAACCAGGATTCATCAGGAGGGGAATTTTCCAGCACAGGAAGTGTGTTCAGCTGCTCCGGACGGCCAGAAAGCAACTAATGTCTGCCATAGGCGCTGACAAGCTCATTCAAGTAAACTGTCCTGTCTGCAGTATGAAGGACCGGGAAGAAGTCAAGAGAGAGTTCTAGAAGACCAGTTAGAAGGCTGTTGCGGTGATCANGCTGAGCCACACGGGAAGCCAAACCTAACCATTCATGCATTCCTTTCCTTCAATGCCGGTGTGCGGTTAACTACTCAGCTCCATGGATTTCACTTCGGAATGTCTCCTAAGTTCACCTAGCCGTGTCTCTCTCCACAAGTTCTCTAGCTCAGGGCTTCGACTCTCACCAGGGCGCCCGGCCTCCCGAGGCAAGCAGTGCCTCTCATGGTGCTCACCGCATATGGTCCCTTTTCATGGTTATTTAGTCATTGATTCACCTACCTGTCACACTTACTGGGTTATTTATTCACTGGTTTGTTTATTATATTCATTGGTTTCTCCTTTTGCTAAGTTCTGAAGCTATAAAGATTTGTTTTTTGTTGTTCAGTCCCTCAGTCATGTCTGGCTTTGCGACCCCATGGACTGCAGCACGCCACGCCTCCCTATCCTTCACCATCTCCCAGAGCTCACTCAAACTCATGTCCATTGAGTCTTGGTGATGCCATCCAGCCCTCTTGTCCTCTGTCATCCCCTTCTCCTCTCACCTTCAATCTTTCCCAACATCAAGGTCTTTTCCAATGAGTTGGCTCTTCACATCAAGTGGCCAAAGTATTGGAGCTTCAGCTTCACCATAAGTCCTTCCAGTGAATATTCAGGATTGATTTCCTTTAGGATGGCCTGGTCTGAGCTCCCGGCAGTCCAAGTGTAATAAAGATAAAGATACATCTTCTGTATTATCTCCCTGTCCCTCAATCCTTTCAATCTGTCCTTCACACTGTGGTCAGAATTGGGTACTTAAACAGTCCCTCGTGGCTCATGGGAGCACCTGATGAGCCTCTGAGTCTGACGCAACCCACCTTTCCAGGCTCGTCCAGGTCTTCCTCCTCACTCCCCTTGCCTCCTCAGCCTCTGCTCAAGTGGTGCCAGTGTGCTCTGCATTTCACGGGTCTGCCACATGCTTTTCACTTTGTGGCTTTGGGTATGCACATTCCTTCTGCCTGGAAGGACTTCCCACCCTCCCCTTCCTGCCCAACTCCTTCAGGACCTGGCTCAGATGCCACTGCCTCCGTGCAGCTGGCCCGCAATCCTGCAGCGGTCGGTTCCTCGTTCCTCTGCCCCCAGGGCACCTTGCTGGTGGGGTCTGGAGCACTATGCCGGCACTCATGGCCCCCAGGGAGACCATGGGGTCCTTGAAGGGCAGCTGATTTTTGCCTATACATTCAGTGCCCAACCTGACAGGGGCACCCAAACTGATGCCCAGTAAACTAGCAGAAGGATACATGATTCCCAGAGAAAGACCCCCATCCCTTAAGGGCTTACAGCAGAGAATTTGCCCCAGACTGCAAAGTCACAGAAGATTTCTCTGCAGAGGGACACTCAGCCGGAGCTCTGAAGGGAAAACAAGTCAGCCAGCCAAGAGGGGAGGGGAGGGCAGGGTGTGTGCAGAGGAGGGGGGACCAGGGCCGGTGTGAGGCTCACAGAACAAGGCTGGTCGGGCAGAGGCCAAAGGACAAGAGAAGTGAGAGTCTCTACGACTAAAACCATTCTTAGGAGGCAGGGTCTGTATCCAACCAGGATTCATCAGGAGGGGAATTTTCCAGCACAGGAAGTGTGTTCAGCTGCTCCGGACGGCCAGAAAGCAACTAATGTCTGCCATAGGCGCTGACAAGCTCATTCAAGTAAACTGTCCTGTCTGCAGTATGAAGGACCGGGAAGAAGTCAAGAGAGAGTTCTAGAAGACCAGTTAGAAGGCTGTTGCGGTGATCAAGAGGGAACAGCGTGAGAGCCTCTTTTGGTAGCAAGGAGGCCAGGTCTGCGGTTGAATGAGGAGACTGTGAGTTTAGTCTCGATCAAATGAGTTGGAGTGGAGAGACTGGGTGGGCAACTCTTGGTACTGGCTTGGAGCGTAGAGCAAAGAGCTGGCTGCTATTTGAGCTCAAGATCACGGTACAAAAGATCATTGGAGCCCTGGGCAGACACCAGATGAGATTGCAGAGAGAGGGGGATTGTGGCGTGAGCAGAGGAGACTGACGTCAGAGCCTTGAGAGGCTCTGGCTTGCCAGCAGTGTCGGAGGAGGCAGGGAGTGGGGGAAGGAAACAAAGGGAAGTGTCGTGACATGGAAGCTGAAGAAAGAGTTTCAAACGGCAAAGGATGAGCAACCAGATTGTTACTATTTTTAAAAACTTAACACTTGGCCAGTGCTGAAGCAAGGACATACAGTTTTTGCTTCCTACAGGGGGCAGGGTGCGGCTATCGGGAAGCCTTGTCAGTGGTTCCTGCTGCCTGGGAAGCAGTCGCTGTGTGTGGCCAGACCCCAAACGGTCACTTCTCCAGGACTGGGCGGTCAGTGCAGGGCTGCTCCAACTTGGACCGCTTTTCTGATTGTATTGACCCCACGCCTGTCCCTCCTTCTAAATAAACCTTTCCCCACCTGCAGTGCAGGGCTGCTCCAACTTGGACCGCTTTTCTGATTGTATTGACCCCACGCCTGTCCCTCCTTCTAAATAAACCTTTCCCCACCTGCAGTGCAGGGCTGCTCCAACTTGGACCGCTTTTCTGATTGTATTGACCCCACGCCTGTCCCTCCTTCTAAATAAACCTTTCCCCACCTGCAGTGCAGGGCTGCTCCAACTTGGACCGCTTTTCTGATTGTATTGACCCCACGCCTGTCCCTCCTTCTAAATAAACCTTTCCCCACCTGCAGTGCAGGGCTGCTCCAACTTGGACCGCTTTTCTGATTGTATTGACCCCACGCCTGTCCCTCCTTCTAAATAAACCTTTCCCCACCTGCAGTGCAGGGCTGCTCCAACTTGGACCGCTTTTCTGATTGTATTGACCCCACGCCTGTCCCTCCTTCTAAATAAACCTTTCCCCACCTGCAGTGCAGGGCTGCTCCAACTTGGACCGCTTTTCTGATTGTATTGACCCCACGCCTGTCCCTCCTTCTAAATAAACCTTTCCCCACCTGCAGTGCAGGGCTGCTCCAACTTGGACCGCTTTTCTGATTGTATTGACCCC
Organism: Neotragus moschatus; assembly: GCA_006410615.1. Classification (NCBI taxonomy): domain Eukaryota; kingdom Metazoa; phylum Chordata; class Mammalia; order Artiodactyla; family Bovidae; genus Neotragus; species Neotragus moschatus. The sequence continues at coordinate 7,916 of SJYA01004195.1, forward strand.
ACGCCTGTCCCTCCTTCTAAATAAACCTTTCCCCACCTGCAGTGCAGGGCTGCTCCAACTTGGACCGCTTTTCTGATTGTATTGACCCCACGCCTGTCCCTCCTTCTAAATAAACCTTTCCCCACCTGCAGTGCAGGGCTGCTCCAACTTGGACCGCTTTTCTGATTGTATTGACCCCACGCCTGTCCCTCCTTCTAAATAAACCTTTCCCCACCTGCAGTGCAGGGCTGCTCCAACTTGGACCGCTTTTCTGATTGTATTGACCCCACGCCTGTCCCTCCTTCTAAATAAACCTTTCCCCACCTGTTTTTTGCTCCTTCAGAAAGCCACTCACTCCACACCTAGGAAGAAAGTGAAATAACAGTCCTAGAAATGGCAACTGAGGCTCTGAAATCCATCCTGTGTGAAGGATTTGGTCCTTCATTAAAGATGGTTCCAACTTACCTTCCTCCGTCACTCAAACTCTTCTGCACACACCCTCTACTCTTGCCAGACGGTCCACCAAACTTGACCCAAGCTTTCCTACCTCTATGCCTTTATCCAAGTTCTCCCCTCTACTGGGAATATCTTCCCCCACAGAAAATAATTTCAGATGAGTGAAGATGCAGCGTGTCCCAACTTACAGGACCCAACTAAGGCAGTGCTCAGGGGAAACTTTATAGCTGTAAATGCTGTCTCTATTGAAAAAGGAGACGCCAGGTCAACAACCTAACCTTCCATCTTGGCACACGGAAAAAAAGATCAAACTAAACGTGAAGTGAGCAAAAAGGAGGAACCAGTAAAGATTCAAATGCGAAACAGCAGAGAAAAAATACTTCATGTAACGAGTCATCAGGGGAGTGAAAAGTAAAGCCATGAGACCGCACTTCCCGTACCTTAGGATGACGTCATCAGAAAGTCCGCAGCAAGGAATGTCGGTGACAAAGCGGAGAAATCAGAACCCAGCATACGTGGCTGGGGGAAATGTAAAATGGTGCAGGCACTTTGGAAAACCATCTGGCTCTTCGGATGATTAAATATAAAGTTGCCATAGGAACCATCAGTTCTGGCCAAGACAGAGGAAAACATATCCACACAGAAACCTGCGCATGGATATTTATAACGTGCATTTCTCATAACAGCTAAAAAGTGGAGGCAACCCAGATGCCCATCGCCAATGAACTAACGCACCACGTGGTGCATGTGAGTACATAAAGTGGAATATTACTCAGCCATGAAAAGAATGGGCACCGATGCCCACTCCAGCGTGGGCGGACCTTGAACACGTGAAGTGAGAGACCCAGACTCAAAGGACTGCATACCACGTGAATGGATATTCCGAGGAAATTCGGAATAGGGAGATCCATGGAGACAGAAAACGGAATCACGGTTGCGCTGTGTTGGGGCAGGGAGGACCGGGACGCGGTGGGAGATTAAGGGTGGCGGGTTTCCTTCTGAGGTGATGAAAATGCTCTACTCTCAGCCGTGGTTACAAATGACTGCATATATCTTTGAGCATATTAAAAACTGTTGGATGGGGCACTTTAAATGGGTGAATTGTGTGGTGTGTGAATTATATCTCAATAAAGCTATTTTTCTTTTCCATAAAAGTCTTCCCATCAAGCTCTTGCAGCTTCCATCCATTTCAGGTACTCACACTGGAAGAATTTTCCTAAATGCCGTGATGCTCCGTTGCCAAGGAACCTTTTCAAAGTCAGTTGCTGCTGCTGCTGCTAAGTCACTTCAGTCGTGTCCGACTCAGTGCGACCTCATAGATGGCAGCCTACCAGGCTCCCCACCAGGCTCCCCCGTCCCTGGGATTCTCCAGGCAAGAACACTGGAGTGAGTTGCCATTTCCTTCTTCATCAAAGTCAGTAAGATATATCAATTCAGCTAACAGATAATGAGCCCCCACTGTCCTAGGCATTCAATCAATACATCCACCCACTTCTGCCTTCAGGGCTCCACCCACGTGTCTCACTCCTGGGCGGTAGAGACCCTCTGCTATGAACAACTGACCTCGCCAGCTTCTCACTCTCCCCAGCGGCCCCCCCCCAGACTGTTGCTCAAAGCAGACACTTTTTGGGGAGCTATACCATGTTGCATGCATGATCCTAGTTCCCCGACCAGGGGTCGAACCCTCCCCCCTGCAGTGGAAGCACAGTCTTAACCACTGGACCACCTCACGAACTCCCTGGACCACACCTTTTCTTCAAAAGGAGAGGCCATCCTAAAATGCCTGCTCTACTGGAGAAGAGAACCGTGGCTGAAAGTCACCCTGTGACGTCAGCACCTGGCTGNTAGTTCCCCGACCAGGGGTCGAACCCTCCCCCCTGCAGTGGAAGCACAGTCTTAACCACTGGACCACCTCACGAACTCCCTGGACCACACCTTTTCTTCAAAAGGAGAGGCCATCCTAAAATGCCTGCTCTACTGGAGAAGAGAACCGTGGCTGAAAGTCACCCTGTGACGTCAGCACCTGGCTGGAAAATTTGTCTGCAGCGGTAAGTCAGGGAGGTGAGGCTGGGGAGGGGCAAGTGTGACAAGAGCGCGACCTCAGGCCCCAGAGAGGCTGCAGGGGGGACCTAGTCCCGCTCTTTCACCGAGCGTCCTCCGGCTCAGGCGCCTCTCCTCCGCTCTGTGCAGCCTTCTGTCCCTAGCCCGTGGCTCCTCTCTTCCAGGCGCCTCTCCTGGGCCTCCCCCGCCTGCTGTCCTCTTATTTCCTAGGGTCGGTCTGTCCTGTTGTGTTTCTGAAATCCCACTCCTTCCCCCTGGCAACTCCAGGCTCTTTCAGAGCAAACAAGCCTGCAGTAAATGGGACTGCCTGACACTTGCCCCCAAAACCTTGCTTAGGCAAGACTTTGTCCTCAGACTCTAACAGCAGCTCCTTCTATCTTTTCTGTATTTTGTTCCGTGTGGGGTGAGAAGTATTCCTTCAGATTACAGGACTGGATTCCTTCTCAGGAGGTCACAGGAACCCCAGTTCAGCCACCACCTTTTTGTTTTAGCCACAGACTTGATATATGGCTTCGGGCAGGGTGGTTTCACCCTGGTAGTTTCTGCAGTTTCAAATCTCGACTTCTTTTTCTGCCGTCAAGGCTCCACGTGCGTGTTGCACTCACCTGTTTCCTTCCCCGTGGGCTTCCTGGGTGATAGAGACCCTCTGCTCTAATACCTCGGAGAAGGCAATGGCACCCCACTCCAGCACTCTTGCCTGGAAAATCCCATGGATGGAGGAGCCTGGTGGGCTGCAGTCCATGGGGTCGCACAGAGTCTGACACGACTGAGCAACTTCACTTTCACTTTTCCCTTTCCACTTTCATGCATTGGAGAAGGCAATGACACCCCACTCCAGTGTTCTTGCCTGGAGAATCCCAGGGACGGCGGAGCCTGGTGGGCCGCAGTCCATGGGGTCGCACAGAGTCGGACACGACTGAAGCGACTCAGCAGCAGCAACAGCAGCTCTAACGCCTGACCTTGACACCTTGAACAGGAAACCACCTTTCCACCGCTGTAAAATAAAAGGGTTATTAGAACAAGGAGTTCCCTGGTGGCCTCCTGACTGAGATCCCCGGCTTTTACAGCCACGGCCTAAAAACAAAAATTAAATTAAAAGGAAATGAAGTGAAGTGAAACAAAACAATTTAAAATATTATACCAGAGGAACTGGAAAATCTTCCCGGCTGCAACATTCTGACTCAGCGAAGAGCGAGCTTCAGTAATTTGGCTGATGGCGGCACCCGGTGGTCATCTTGAGAACTTCGCCTTCTGATTGGCCGCCAAGTCCCCTCTAACTCTGCAACGCCATGGACTGCAGCACGCCAGGCCTCCCTGTCCTTCACCAACTCCCGGAGCTTACTCAAGCTCATGTCCATTGAGTCTGTGATGCCATCCAACCATCTTATCCTCTGTCGTCCCCTTCTCCAACCTTCAGTCTTTCCCAGCATGAGGGTCTTTTCCAGGGAGTCAGTTCTTCACATCAGGTGGCCAGGGTAGTGGAGTTTCAGTCCTGAGTTTCAGCGTCAGTCCTTCCAAAGAATATTCAGGGCTGATCTCCTTCAGAATGGACTGGTTGGATCCCCTTGCTGTCCAAAGGACTCTCAAGAGTCTTCTCCAACACCACAGCTCAAAAGCATCAATTCTTCGGCGCTCAGCTTTCTTTATAGTCCAACTCTCACATCCATACATGACTACTGGGAAAACCATAGCCTTGACTAGAAGGACTTTTGTTGGAGAAGTGATATCTCTGCTTTTTAATACGCTGTCTAGGTTTGTCATAGCTTTTCTTCCAAGGAGCAATCCGTTAATTTCATGGTTGCAGTCACCATCTGCAGTGATTTTGGAGCCAAAAAAAAAAAAAACCCTGTCACTGTTTCCATTTTCTCCCATGCATTTGCCGTGAAGTGGTGGGACCAGATGCTGTGATCTTAGTTTTTTGAATGTTGAGTTTTTGGTGAGCTTTTAAACTCTTTCACCTTCATCAAGAGGCTCTTTACTTCCTCTTCATTTTCTGCCATTAGGGTGGTGTCATCTGCATACCTTCTGACTGGGCACCAACAGTTTTCCACTAGAACCCTTCCTTCTCAGAGCCATCTACAACGAGAAGGGCGTTTCCTCAACTAAGTAGCGACCTTCCTTTCTGAGTCCTCCCAAGTCCGTGGGCTTCACACTCTCCTTGTGATGGAAAACCCTGGCTTTTCTACTCAGACTCCCTCCCAGGCAGGTCAACCCACCCAGGGAACTCTCCTGCCGTTAAAGCCTCTAGGAGGCCAAGAAGGCTATGCTGTCACGTTTCCCTTGCCCCTCCATCATTCAGACTAGAGAGAAATCAGTTCTCAATCAATTTATTCAAAGCATGAATGCCGTAACCTCTTACCACTGTCACGAGGAAATATTTGCATGTTTTAATGAAATGAGCCCTGAAGCAGGGGAATTCTTTTAACTGAATGTATTTGGCATATACCATTGCGCACACTGAAGATGTACAGTGTGTCAGCGTACATATTGCAGTGACTGGAATTTATCACCTCTATCACTGCACATAATCTCCTCTCTTTTCAGTGGTTGAGATAAGCTTCAGTCTCCCAGCAAGTCTGATGATCATAGCACAACATCGGAGAAGGCAATGGCACCCCACTCCAGTACTCTTGCCTGGAAAATCCCATGGACGGAGGAGCCTGGTGGGCTGCAGCCCATGGGGTCGCGAAGAGTCGGACACGACTGAGCGAGTTCACTTTCACTTTTCACTTTCATGAACTGGAGAAGGAAATGGCAACCCACTCCAGTGTTCTTGCCTGGAGAATCCCAGGGACGGGGGAGCCTGGTGGGCTGCCGTCTGTGGGGTCGCACAGAGTCGCACACGACTGACGCGACTGAGCAGCAACAGCAGCACAACATTGCTGTCAATACTGAAGTAGAGCAATCCTTAATTCAAATTTAATTAAAAATTATCCTAAGGGTAGAACTTCAGATGCCTGTAGAGTAAAAAACTTTTAATACAAGCCATCTTCTTCCTGGTGTCCTTTCAAATCACAACAAATAGATAAGAAGCTTAGTGCTACCACTGGACATTACATACTATAGGATTTCCTCTCAGGTTAGTTTCTAATACCTGGTATTTAATGCCCAGGTATTAATGACTTAAATATCCTAATATGTCATCTACCTAGAAATATTTACATTCTAAGAGTCAATTTCTGGGGTACAATGACCAGCCCAAAGAATTAACAGTAGCATTTAGGTACGTAAGACATCTGGTCAGGAAATACTTTGAACCCCAGTGACCTTTTCGGCCACCCGCTAATGGCTGAGATGCTGATGATACTTACGGTTCAGAGAAGGGAAAGCAGATTAAGACTTGTTCCATTTATTCACTTCCTTCCTAGAGAAACAGATGTTAACTGTCCCAGAAGGGGAATTACCGTTTTGACTCTGGAGCATTTGCAAGAGGCAGACGCGATATAAAAACTAGAACTTGCCTAAGAGTTTGAAGGAAGGGTTTTATTCTGTTTATTTATTTTTTTCCAGTTTACAAACTTGGTGCCCTTGAGCTAGCTCTTGGGCTTCCCTTGCAGCTCAGTTGGTAAAAAGTCCACCTGCGTGCAGGGGACCTGGGATTTACACACCACACGTTACTAACCTGCATACAGTTGGCATGCAATCATCTATAACCCATTTGGAACTTCCAAGTTTGACTTATTTATTTATTTATTATATTTTCTTGGCCATGCTGCATGGCATATGGGATCCTAGCTCTCAGACCAGGGATTGAACCCACACCCCTCGCGTTGGAAGCATGGAGTCTTAACCACTGGAACGCCAGGCAAGTAGCTCCAAGTTTGACTTCTATATATGCTAAATTGGTATCTGCTTCCCCTGGAAGAGGCAAAGTCGAAGACGTAACCTCCCCGCAGGGGTGGGAAGGCCAAAGGGAAGCAGTTCATGGGAAAGTGAAGAAGTGTCACCAGTGGTGAAGAGGGTGCCACAGTGACCCTGGTGATGATACCGGAAGTGATCCAGGAAGGTCGGTGCTGGGAGGGGCAGAAACAGAACCCGGGGCAGGACCTGGGCAATCAGGGGTGTGTCCAGAAGGTGGAGAGGCAGACGGAGGCTTGTCCAGGAACAGCTTCTTCTCGGGGCTCAGTGGGGATGAGGAAGAAGGGTCTCATCCCAGAAGGAGAGGGTCAGGCAGGAGAAGGGGGCAAAGACAGCCTGCTTCCCTCGGCGACCTCTTTGCCTTGGAGGGCTTCTTGGCCTGGGCTGCGTGGATAACGCATTAAGGACAAATAATCCCCTTTCCCTAGACCGGTTGTCACTCAGTCGTGTCCAACTCTTTGTGACCCCGTGAACTGTAGCCCACCAGGCTCCTCTGTCCATGGGATTCTCCAGGCGAATACTGGGGTGAGTTGCCACGCCCTTCCCCAGGGGGTTTCTGAACCAGGGATCGAACCCGGGTGTCTTGCAGTGCAGGCAGACCCTTTACTGTCTGAGCCCCAGGAGGTGCTTTTTCACTGGGAGACTCTGAAATGCCGAGTAGCATGCCGCGTGTCACATATCAAACAAGGGGTAACGGACTGACGGGTGGTGCGTCCTCTCAGCGCTCACTAGGGGTGGGCGGGCAACAATGAAACCAAATGAAACAGGCTGGGTGCGCTAGGGCATGCGGGGACTGCGGCACAGTGGACAATGTGAGCCCCCCACCACATGGCCACGGCAGCCACTGGCTGTCTTCTGGGAGAGCAGGCCCAGTGGCAGATCCTCTGATTTTGCAAAGGGCTTGCCATCTGGATTTGTAGGTGAAAGCCGTTGATGTTGAAACGTCTGTGAACGACTGTCATTATTTTATTTTCTTTTATTCATTTATTTAGCTGCACTGGGTCCTGGTTGTGGCAACTGAGATATTCGGTCTTCCTTGCAGCATGTGGGACCTTTAGGTTCAGGATGTAGGATTAGCTCCCCGACCAGGGATTGAACCTGGGCCCCCTGCATTGGGAGTGTGGAGTCTTAGCCACTGAACCACCAGGGAAATCCCTAATTTTCATTTTTAAGACACTCCCCAGGCAAACATCTAAACCAGCAGGCAGCCAGTTCCTAACTGCTAAGTTATCAATAAGTCGTTTTCACATTGTTCACGTTTCTTTTCTCCTTTCATCCCCAGGAGTTTAGTGGGGTCGGGGGTGGTGGATGGGGAAGCAGGGACGATCTCTCTGGTCTATGCATTTTTATTTGTTCGGTTTTGTTTTTTTCCAAAATCAAGTTCAATCCCCAGCCTCTCCCTTGAGGCCATCCCTAGCTGAGGCATCTTGGGAAACTGCCAGGCCGTGGGGAGTACCAGCTGAAGCTCTCCCATTCCTGGCATCAGAGGAGCTGCTATGTTGATTGCATGTATCTGGCAAAGCAAGGAGGAGTAAAGGACAAGATAAGCTGGGTCAGAAGTGAGGAGCGCCCTGTCAACCGCAGTCGCAGCCTAGTGATGCAACGAGAGACACGGACTGCTGCTCTAAGGGATTCGTGGCCCTGAGCCCATCAGAAGGACTTTCTGTGAGCACCCGAGCAAGGAATAACACCCAGCAGTGACTAATTTTTGAACTTGCTCTCCGGCTGGAACCACGCTTGTGTGAGGTCAAAAGAAATGAAGTTCATGCCTGTCACAAACACGGGTGAAACTTTGCTTAGGTTCCTGTCCTTCCTTCCACGTGGCTCGTGGGTAAATCCTAATCAGTGAGGTCAGTTGCAATGGTCTGGGTCTGTTCATTAGTGGTAGGGTTAGGCCAAGCACGTGACCCAGCTGGCCACTGAGGTGCGAGGGATTTTGAGACCTCTGGGAAAGGACTTATCACTGTTAATAAGGTGAAGCCTATAAAGAGATGGCCTCTCTCCTTTTGAATGTTGTCTTGTCTGGATGTGACAGCTGGAACTCCGGCAGCCGTCTTGTGACCACGGGAGCAGTCAGCTTAAGGATAAATCTGAATCCTGGTGTCAGGTGGGAAGACAGAAAGGCCCTCATCCTTGAGGGTGTCGTGGAGTCACTGAATTAAACTGAACTCAGCAACCTTGAATCCTACCTCCCTCTGGAGTTCCAGAATATGAGACAGTAAATCGATCTTTTATGCCAGTTTGAGTTGAGGGTTTTCTGCTACTAACAGCCAAAGGTATCCTAATGGGCACAGTGGTCATTCCTGGAGGTCTGTGACATAGTCTCTTTTCCATCTAGAGTCACATGGACCCATTCATTCATTATTCACTACTTAATGAGTCTGATCACAGGGCAAAGAGAAGCAGGGCTATGGTTAGGACTGCCAGCAATCCCACTTGTGGGAACCCAGAGGAAATGAAACCCGCGCCTCCAAGAGATGCCTGTGTTCTCATGTCCGTGGTAGCGTTATCCACATGGTCTTTCTGCTTTGGGAATAGCGACAGTTTTTCACTGTGGGTTTCCCTTGAAGGGCTATCTCATAATCTCTGATTAAGGCAGCCTGTGGTTGAGGAAATGAATTATGCAAACCCCACCTTTTGCTTAGATTACTCCCTAAGCATCCACGCTAGGTTAGAATGCCCTGCAGTGACCAAATATCCCAAGAGGAATGGAAAAGTAGGTGTTGTGGGGTGAGAAATCGTCCTGCACGGCTTGAAGCGCCTGCTCAGCGAGTTGCTGAGCCTCTGACCGTCAGCAAAGACTGCTGAATTACCCACAGCAGCCCGCCCTGTGGCACACAGGAAAAAATGGCTGTGGTTTTTAAGCGAACAGATTTGAAGGCAATTATTGCTTTCTTCCCTTTTGGATTCATCCTCTTAATTGTGCCGATTTGCTGCAAGGAGGCCTAAATACTATCCCCTCTTAAAAGCCACCCTCTCTCCTCGATGTGGGCATACAGACACCCAGCTTGTGTGGTGCCAGGAACAATCGGGAGCCTCTTCCTTCCCCAGAGTCCCAGGCTGAGGCTGAATTGTTCTCTAGAATAGAAACGGGCAGAAATCAAAGAGGAAACTCTTTTTTGAAAACCGCAAGGGGCAGGGGACGTCTGTAACCTGGGGCTGACCATATCTTTTATTTCTTATTATTTATGCATTTTCCTTTTCTCCCTCTGCCTTGGACTACACCCCGTGGCACGTGGAACTTAGCAACCAGGGCCTGAATCTGTGCCCCCTGCAGGGGAAGTGCAGAGTCCTGACCCCTGAAGCCTGACCGCAGCTTTTGAACACATTGCCTTCTCTGATAGGGTTTATTGACTGGCAGTGGGGGGGCGGGGTGGAGACGGGG
>SJYA01004195.1:18327-37003 GCA_006410615.1 Neotragus moschatus
CGGGGAAGAACGGTAACGTGAGAGTTGTGAGTTAAGCTTTATTTGGGGTAAAACGGGGACTCTAGCCTGGAGAACAGCACTCAGATAGCTCTAGGAGCTGCTCCGAAGGGGTAGGAGGAAGCCTGGAGTATTTGTGGTTTTGGGGAAGGAGTTAAGGACAATCGAACACACATTTTGGCAGAAGGTGGCCGCTGGTCACAAGAAGGTGGGCACCAGTCACGAGGAGCAGATGCCTCCGTGTATGATTCTAATGCTTTTCTAGGTATGAGCGAGAAACCGAGCTCATAAATCGTCTCCTGGAAATATCTGCCAATAACTACCTTAAGGCCTGTCCTGCCAGACTTCCTGGAGCCCAGAGTGCCTCCCTCCGGATCTCCCTTCACTCCTGTCAGGGTGTGTTGAAGGCCAATAACTGCAGTGGCCGGTGGACCGCAGCCTTGCAGAGGCAGATGGCAAGGACCCACGTTTAGGTCCCTCCACGTGTGTCCCATATTCCCGAAGCAGAACCTTCGTAACTACATTTCCCAGCTTCCCTCGCTGCCAGTCTCAGGCATGTGATCTAGGTTCTGCCAATTAGACACAGACATCGAAACCCTGGTTTCAGAAGCTAGCCAAGGGTGGAAGAGCCTTGGGGGCCCAGGGCTGTGGGCACAGGGAGTGGCAGACAGCGCCGACTCCGTGGTTCTGCCGAAGGCTGCAGGGGAGCTGTCTCATCGAGCTGTCAGAGGCATGGCTTTGAGCCCTGAACGTGCAAGCTCAGCCCTGAGCTCCAGGCTTCCCCACTCACTGTCTGCTCATAGAGCTTTCCTTTCCTCCGTAAGCAACTCAAGGTGGACGCTGTTCCCTGGAGCTGAAATCTCCCAGGCCCAGCAGGCACTCACAGATCAGTGATGGGATTCCGCTTGCAAAACAAGGGTCCAAGAAAGCTCTCCGTGTGGGGAAAAGTATTATCTTTTCGCTAAAGGGATTCTGATCTTTCCTTTTTAATTTTTATTTTTTGCTGGACTATAGTTGATTTACGGTGTGTTGCTTGGCTTCAGGTGTACAGCGAAGTGACTCAGTTACACTACACATCTATCTGTCCTTTCTCAGATTCTTTTTCCACGTAGGTTTTCACAGTATTGAGTCGGCGTCCCTGTTATGGGTCCTTGTTGACTATCTCTTTTATATATGGGCTTGCCTAGTGGATCAGACCTGAGAAGGCCATGGCACCCCCACGCCAGCACTCTTGCCTGGAGAATCCCAGGGATGGAGGAGCCTGGTGGGCTGCAGTCCATGGGGTTGCGAAGAGTCGGACATGGCTGAGCGACTTCACTTTCACTTTTCACTTTCATGCATTGGAGAAGGAAATGGCAACCCACTCCAGTGTTCTTGCCTGGAGAATCCCAGGGACGGGGGAGCCTGGTGGGCTGCCGTCTATGGGGTCGCACAGAGTCGGACACGACGGAAGCGACTCAGCAGCAGCAGAAGCGGCTCAGACATGCACCAGTGTGTATGTTAACCCCAAGCTTCTGGTTTCTCTCTCGCCCGCCTCTCCCCTGCGGGAGAGGAACTTTGTTTCTATGCCTGAGACTGTTTCTGTTTTATAAACAAGTGCGTCTGTACCATCTTTAAAGATTTCACATATAAGCGACATGTGTCTTTCTCTTTCTGACTTCACTTAATGTGACCATCTCTAGGGCCGTCCATGTTGCTTCAAGTGGCATCATGTTATTCTTTTTATGGTTAGCCACTATTCCATCGTATTCACGTGCCGCATCGTCTATCTGCCCACTGATGGACGAACCAAGGCTTGAGAGAGGGGAGCTTGCAAGTGTCAGGAGATGTGAGGGAGCAAGTCCTGTGTCTAGGTCAGGACGTGTGAGGAAGAAATAATTGCAACCGAAACAAAGGATCATATCTGCTCTCAAGAAACAACCAAACAAGAGACATCCAGATGGGCTTATTCCAGAGGCCCTGCCTTCCTCTTCCGACCTGAAATGCCATCCCTAGAGAAATGTCCCCTGAGTCTGGAAAGGTTGCTCCCATCTTTATGAGTGTCCTGTGTGTGTACATGCTAAATCGCTTCAGTCGTGTCCAACTTTGCAACGCTATGGACTGTAGTGCGTCAGACTCCTCTGTCCATGGGATTCTCCAGGCAAGAATACTGGAGTGGGTTGCCATGCCCTCCTCCAGGGGATCTTCCCAACCCAGGAACTGAACCCAGGTCTCCTGAATTGCAGGTGAATTCCTTACCAGCTGAGCCACCAGGGAAGCCCAAGAATACTGGATCGGATTGCCATGCCCTCCTCCAGGGGATATTCCTGACTCAGGAATTGAACCAGGTCTCCCACATTGCAAGTGGATTCTTTACCAGCTGAGCCACCAGGGAGGCCCCCTGGAGGGTAAATGCTGGTGACGGTGCTTCCCCTTATCACCAGCTGCCTGACAGGCTTTCGTGGGCTCAGCCCGGGACTGAGTTCTTGAGGAAAGGGGCCTAGGACATCCCAAGAAGAGGAAGAGGTCCCCTGGCTCTAGATAAGCTGGGAGCCAATGTAGTTTTAAAAGAACTACAACACAGCACATCTTATGTGATTCTTTGATAATCAAAGCAAAGTCAAGATAAATCTCTTCACCATTTCAAATGTGATTTCCCCAAATGAAAGAAATCTAAACATATGGCAAGAAGCTTTAAAATCTGTTAATGTGTGAATGCCATGATGAAAATGGAACTGGGCATTGTGAACTGCCAGGCCGTGTTCTCCGAGAATCAGGGGCTCTTGGGAGCCTGTCTTCTCCCTCTGCTGTGGCGCTGACTAAATCTGGCTGCAGGGACTACCTCTCCCAGACTGGCGGTGGAATACTGAAGAAATGGCGCTACTTGCTAGGCTTAAATATCCTGGCAAAGGGTCTCAAAATGAGGTAATAGAAACACTGAAATGCTACGGAATATCTGATGACTGTAGAAGCTTGAATCCCAGTTCCCTTGACTGTGTGACCTTGGGCAAGTCAGCTGACCTGACTCTCTGTTTCCTTGGCTAAGTGAGAAGGGTCATCTCAGCTTACAAAACTTTTAGGAGGAGAGTATCAGTAACATTGACCAAATACGTGGTCACAGTAAGGGCTGCAAAAATGGGAATTATTCGGTGATAAAGAAGGCCACTACTGAAGTGACTTAGCAGCAGCAGTAGCAGCAAAGAAGGCCAGCCTCTCTGCTCAACCTAGCCCATCCACTGGTAATGATAAAGTGAGTCTGCGCTTCTAATAATGGCATTTATAAAGGATTCAGTATATATATATGTGTGTGTGTGTGTGTGTGTGTGTGTGTGTGTGTATATTCATCAATAAAGTGGCTTTCAGAAGGGAAAGCTAACAATTCAGCCCACCTTCATCTGTAAGCATACCAGTTTATTATCAAGCTGCTAGTTTCTTTTTTGCTGTTGTTTCCTGGGGCGCGTGTGTGTGTTTGGGCCCTGCAGCGCGTGGGGTCTTAGTTCCCCAACCAGGGATTGAACCTGCACTCTCTACATGGGAGAGTGGAGTCTTAACCACCGGGAAGTCCCAAGCTGTTTGTTCATCTCCGTGCTAATCACTCCCTCTTCTCTGGAACTAAAATTAGAGAACTACCTGCCCTTTGGACAATATGCTTAAGCTTTTATTGTGACTGGTAATAGGCTGGGGACTGGAATCTAATAGACAGCCTAGATGTAAAGACCCTCTTTATGGACAATTTTTCACAGCAAACAAGTTCAAACCAGAAGATGCTGCTTGAAAATCGTGATTTTAGTCAAAGTTGAAAGGTACAAGAATAGTTAAGTATTTTGCACAAGGGAAGTCTGTTGATGGCCCAGCAGAGCGGACGCCCACAGAATGCAGCTTCTTAAGGGTTTCGTTTTGCTTCTTTGAGGGAGGCGGCTATGGTCATTGTCAGCTCAGCTGAGGGTCCCTCCTTCATGCTGAGAACCTGGAGTGAAGAGTCCAAGTTAAAAAATATTAGGAAGAGTTAAGCGGACGTAGTTAGTGATGCTGAAGTCTAATACTAGAAAGTAAATCCATTCCCAACACACCATCGCTTGGGAGCTTGTTCGGACGTAGTTAGTGATGCTGAAGTCTAATACTAGAAAGTAAATCCATTCCCAACACACCATCGCTTGGGAGCTTGGTAGAAAGGCAGATTCGTGGGTCTGCCCCAAACCTACTGAACTGGAAATACTGGGAACGCGACCCAGTGATCTGTGCTCCCACGAGACCTCCAGGTGACTCTGAGCACGTTAATACTTAGGACCACAGCTGTCCCCCTAGAGGGAAATTAACTTCCTCTTTTGGGGGAGCCACTTTATTTTCAGGTCTTTTTGGTATATTAGCTTACTTTATGTCCTGATGTGACTACACAGATGTAGTCACATATATATTTTCACAAAGTTTTCTGTATATTCACAGAGTTTTAAGCAAACTTTTCTTAAGAATGTATCTTATTGAAAGGTAATTGATTTATAACGTGTTAGTTTCTGCTCTCTAGGAAAGTGACTCAGTTGCACACACGTATGCATTCTGCTTTCCTGTCCTTTTCCGTTACAGTTTCTCACAGGATGTTGAATGCAGTTCCCTGTACTGGGCAGCGGAAGCCGTGCCTCACCTGCTCTGTGCGGGGCAGTTTGCCCCTGGTGATCCCAGCCTCCCTATTCATCCGTCCCCCCTCCACCCTCAGCAACCACGAGTCCCATCTCTTCGTCGCTCTGTTTCTGCTTCACAGATAAGAGCATTTACACAGGTACAGTGAGACTAACATGGGAAATGTAAATGTGTTATTTCCAGGAATTTGCTACTAAAGTAGCAGCTGGGTGGGGGAATTGCTAGGGAAGGTGGAATCTTAGTTGCTACTTTGCTTCTCTGGCAAAGCCTCATTCCACAAGCCAAAGCTAGCTCATGAATTACGCAATTACACATTATAAACCCATGACTGTAAATGGCAGTCGTGTGGGCAACTTGGGAGCAGGAGCTAATGTGGGTTTCTGCCAGTTCTACATTGCTTGTGGTTGGCTTGTTGTGGCTTCTGTTAAAATTAACTAAGACTGCAGAAAGGATGAGTAGCTTTGATTTTAGACCACTTGTTTTGTTTCCATGCAGCACCCTTTATCCACTTTTCATCCCGATGAGAGCTTATTATACCTTCCAAGATTCTCTGGCAATTCAGGTTCCCCAACATCCAGACCAGCCATTTGTTCCTAATAAAGGAATTACTGAGATTCTCAGGTCAGCTATTACCTGCTCAGTGGCTCGGTTGTTTTGACCAGGTGATAATGAAGCCAGGGCCTCAGGTTCAGTTCCCACACAGGCCAATTAGCTTTGCTTTGCCCCAGGAGGCCAGGTTGCACTATTAAGGGTCGCCAGCCTGCCTGAAGACGCTGCCATACATTTGTGATATGCGCCGCCGCTCACACAAGAGGTGACGAGCTAACAAGCCACATGGAAGTCCCCTGTGTTGGCTCAGAATATTGACTCTGAGAGCTTGGCTCAAGAAAATGGAAGTAAAGCGACCATAAAAGACAAATTGTGTAACCTCAGAAAATCAAGGGCCTGGAGGCCGGAGAGGGTCCGTGGTTAGGGGTAGGAGGGAACTGTATTTGAGGTGGGGGCCGGCTTCACTCTGCTCCTTCATATAAATGGTCAGGGTTATCAGAAGCTTTTTAGTATTCTCAATTGTATGTTGTTTTTACACTATTTGGAACTACCTTTAAAGCATTTCACATATTAATAAATGAAGTTATTCCCTTTGCTGATCTGATGGGAACAGTCAGAGCAGTCCCTTAAAGGTGAGGGCTGGGAACTCCCTGGTGGTTCAGTGGTTAGGATTCTGCATTTGCAATGCAGGGGGTACAAGCTCCATCCCTGGTCCAGGAACTAAGATCCTGCATACTTCATGGTAAGGCTGAACTAAATTAAAACAGTACTAACTTTAAAAGGAAAAAAAATTTACAGTGAGGGCAAATTTGTACATTTACTTTCTTTCCATAACACCCCTTGCAATGCGTTCTTCTGGTCCCTTTCCCCATGTCAACCAAGTAAGAGAAAAAATGCGAGGCTGAAAAAGAAGAAGAAGGAAAAAAATTAAAAGAGCTGGGTCCAGATTACAAAAGGAACCCAAAGACCAGCCTCAACCTTCACTGAAACTCAGGACAAACCACAGCCACCTCCAGGGTTATAGATTAGACTCTGGAGCTGAGCTAAACAGTGTTTCATGTTATGGAAACCATAGGGGAAAGAATTCCATTACCTTTTGTGAGAAGGGTAGAGTTAAAAGATATAGGTTTAACCTTGAAAAACTATTGGCCATCATTGCTAATAAAGTTCTGGACCCTGTTGGTCATGATATACTAGTCTAGGTTCAGTGTGCGTTTAAACAAATCTTTTCCTGAATCAAGTAAGTATCTTTGTCGTGAAACATAGGAAAGTGCTCAGTTGTAACTCCGGGTCTGGGAGGTGTGGCCACAGGACTTACGCTTTATTACTAAAATGGGAGAGGGGAGCGTATGGATAGTTTTTAATGTTAAGGAAAGTCCTGCTGTTAATTCTGATAATGCTTGGCTGAATTATTAAACTTCTTTCTAACACTGAGAGATATGAGGATTTCTAATAGAATGATTCTCTTGGTACTTCCTCTGTGTAAGACAACTGTAGGGTGTTTTCAATTTTCATATCAACATCCTTTCCGTGAAGTGGAGTTGCTAAAGCAAGAGAAGTGACCGCCTGTTTTGGTCTCTGCAAAGACTAACTGTTGAATCTGTCTCTCCTGGTGCTGGGAAATATGTCCAAAAGCATGGGACCAGTGTGTGCAACAGCTATTCAGTCTGAGGTGGAATTAAATGAGATGGGCTTTCTGAAACTGTAAAAAGAGGAACAGAGCGTAAAGAGATGTAACGGAAAGCAGGGCCTGATTAGAGAAAGAGGACTTCTTCAGCTCACACTGCATACTATAAATATCGTCCCCTTAAAACAGCCACTCTCTGTAACTGCCCACCCAGTCCATCCTATAGTACTGCCGCTCAAAGCCTTTTTTGGAGCTAATCTTTGCAATGGCTTTTGAAGTTTACAGAATGTCCTTCTGCAGATGGCAGAAGAACTTTGATCCTCAAGGGAGGAGTTGCACTTTTCAAAACATTCCAGAGTTATGCGGAACTGGGTTTGGGGGAATAAAGCAGCTCAAGTGGATGCCGTGGCTTGAGTCACCGTGAGGCGCTGTGGATTAAAAACATGGCAGGAGGTGGTGTGTATGCACGTGTGCGTGGTCATGTCTGACTGTGTGTGACCCCATGGACCGCTGCCCGCCAGGCTCCTCCGTCCTTGGGATTTCCCAGGCAAGAATACTGAAGCGGGTTGTCATTTCCTTCTCCAGGGGGTCTTCCCAACCCAGGGATCGAACCTGAGTCTCTTAGGTCTCCTGCATTGGCAGGCGGTTTATTTACCACTAAGACACCTGGGCAGCCGAGGTGTGGAGAGGTGGTATTCTATGAATGCTCTGTAAGGGTAAGTCCATTTCCATGTTTGCTATTTTAGAGGGTTTTATGGTGGTGATCGGAGAAGGCAATGGCACCCCACTCCAGTACTCTTGCCTGGAAAATCCCATGGACAGAGGAGCCTGGTAGGCTGCAGTCCATGGGGTCGCGAAGAGTCGGACATGACTGAGCGACTTCACTTTCACTTTTCACTTTCACGCATTAGAGAAGGAAATGGCAACCCACTCCAGTGTTCTTGCCTGGAGAATCCCAGGGATGGGGGAGTCTGGTGGGCTGCCATCTATGGGGTTGCACAGAGTCAGACACGACTGAAGCAACTTAGTAGCAGCAGCAGCAGCAGCAGCATGGTGGTGATCATGGTTAGTCTTCTGACCAAGGAGGAGGCCCTGCTATTGGATATCCACCCACGGGAAGTCCAACAAAGCACTTGACCAAGAGTAGCCCAGGTCAGCCAGAGCCCAAGGAGTCAACCTCAAATCCCCAGAACCCTCAGAGCCACGCTTCATTAGCAGACATGGGAGCTTATATAACACCGGTGTGGACCAGAGAATCAGTCCTTCAGGGCTCTGCACAAAGTTGGTAGTTATTTCTGTATCGGTTGATGTAATCCAGATTTTCTTTCTGAATAAAGGCTAGAAGAGACTTTCTCTCTAGGTGCTTAATGCAACAAATAAACTTTTTTTGTTTGCATTCAGCACTGAGAACTCACAGTAGACTGGCACAGAAAGGCTGTGAGAGACCAGCCAAGGCCTGGCCACAGCAGCCCAGAGCCTCTAAGGGGCCATCAGCCAGAGATAACCACGTGAGAGCTCCCCAAGGTCTGCGAGGGAGGCATGATGTTATTTTTGCCAGAAGCAGCAAGAGGGAAGGCTGCCACTGCCTTCCACACCCTTAATCTCTAGGATCAGCCGGGGACCATTCCCTTCCTCGAACGGCGGTGGACTGTCCACAGCAGACCCCACTGGCTTTTCCCGTAAAAGGCTGCATGACCAGCCTCCGAGTTTCCTCACCTTTAAAACAGAGAGAGGAAGAGAATCTTCCTGAATCTTCCTCCTAAGATTGCTGTGAGCATCCACTCGAGGAAATGGGGAGAGGTCAGCTCTTGGATTGTGGAAAATACTTACTAACACTAGTGGTTATTATTTAATTAATTTTTTAATGGAGTAGAGTTTATTTACAATGTTGTGTTAGTTTGGTTATTATTATTAGGAGGATTTCAATGATTACTTTTGCCTTTTGTCATAAATTTCAGGGAAACTTCTTAAAAATTAACAAGACATCTCATTTTCAGTTGCCCTGCTTTCTTCCCATAAATTTTATTTTCTCTTTCATCTTGTATACTGTTTTTGTACCTAACAGTGCCCATTTTAAATAGTTTCCTCTGTCCTCTGTAAAATCACATACAGAATGGATTAGTTGACCTGAGATATTTTCACCAAGTTTTAAAATATTCAGATGAGACCCAAACTAGGTAAATTTGGAACAAATAGGAAGAGGTACTAGCTTGCATCAGAAGTAGCAAATGAGAATGCTCTCTTGTAAAAGGCTCTTCCACTAGTGTTCATCAAAGAATAAACATATATTGAGACTTCCTTAGTGGCCCAGGGGTCAAGAATCCGTCTTCAAATGCATGGGACGAGGGTTTGATCCCTGGTCAGGGAACTAGATCCCACATGCTGAGGCTAAAAGTTCATGTGCCACACCTAGAGACCCTGCAAACTGCAACTAAAGAGGTCTGAAATGAAGATCGGAGGTCCCGGGTGCTGCGGCTCAGAGCCAGCACAGCCAAATAAATGAATCTTTAAAATATATACACATGAACAAACATATCTATAGTTCCACAGGGATCAACTCAATCTATGGCCTCACGATCAAAATATTGGGGAAGGATGTGATAGATTAAAAAACTCTACCAATGTACAGTTGCTAACAAAACTCCTAAACAGGAGTTCATTGTCTTAGGAGGGAAGATAATTGATGACGTCAAAAAGAAAAGCTAGCGTGGGGACTGGCCACGTATCCTCTGAGTGTGTACAGCATCCCCCTGCAGGAGCCACCATGAAGAGCAGCTCTGTTCTTCCCTGCAAAAAAAGTTCCCCTCCTTCCAATTTCCCATGCATCTTCCACCCCTGCCCCAGCCCACCACCTCCCCAGTATGTTCTCTGTACCCTTGAGTCTCGAACCTGCGTCTTTGAAGTTGCTGACGTCCTCGGCATCCCAGGCAGGGTGGTGAATGTTCCGGGGCTCCCACTGAGGCAGCTGGTGGTCTCCGGCCGCCTTTGCTTGTAAGAGGTTTAGCAAGTTCCTTGTCGCTTCTTCCCACTGGACGTACTCCTTCAGCTGCTCCTTCAGGCTCTCCTCCTCATGAAGTTGTGGGGACTCTGCCACCCTCTTTTTTCCCATTAAGTGTCCTGTTCAAAAGCAGAATGGAGAAGGAAATGGCACCCCACTCCAGTGTTCTTGCCTGGAGAATCCCATGGATGGAGGAGCCTGGTGGGCTGCCATCTATGGGGTCACACAGAGTCAGACACAACTGAAGTGACTTAGCAGCGGCAGCAGCAGCAAAAGCAGAAGCCATACACAGCCAATATTTTATAATAACTAGAAATTAAGTATAACCTTTAAAATTATGAATCACTATCTTGTACACCTGTAACTTATGAAACATTGGATGTCAGTTACACCCCAATTTTAAAAAAGGATATTCAATGCCACATTCNGGCAGCAGCAGCAAAAGCAGAAGCCATACACAGCCAATATTTTATAATAACTAGAAATTAAGTATAACCTTTAAAATTATGAATCACTATCTTGTACACCTGTAACTTATGAAACATTGGATGTCAGTTACACCCCAATTTTAAAAAAGGATATTCAATGCCACATTCATAAAAAATAAAATAAGCATATACTCTGGGTTAAAACAAACAAACAAACAAAAACCAGCATGCCACTAATTTAACCCAGGGGAATGAATGAACGAGAAATTTAAAAAGGCACCAACTATGTTTGTGCTTCTTCCTCCTAAACGCGATATAAATCGCACTTTATTAGTAGGAGGAGTTAGTTTGTAAACAACTGACAGATTTTGCTCCCAGCTCAAAATCCCTCGTGAATGGACAGAATTCAGAACCACAGCTCAGGAGCCCTGGGTCTGGTCCCACTGCTCACTAGCCAGGTGACCTCTCTCAAGTCATTTTGCACCCCCAGCCTTCAATTTTATCAACCATAAAATGAACGTGTTAGGTCACATGACATAGAAGGAACCTTCCACATCCAAACTTCTACCACCAGTTCTGTGTGCATATAGAATTCTATTCCCAGCTGAAGGATGGCATCTGAACATCTTCCCCAGTCAATTTTGAATTTCTCCTGAAAAGTCTCCATGCTCTTCTCTGTGTGATTAAAAAGGTGTTGCTTTCCTCTTATCTGTACCAAAGGAATTTTTCATTTAGACTTTCTTAGAATTTTAGCTGAGACTGAAGCTAAAATTGCACCTAGAAATTACAGTTTGTAATGAAAAATAAGCTGAAGACAAGTTCTGGCCAATGCATTTCAGACACCAGTATGCAGGTTTTTTCTCTTGGAGGTTAAAATGGTCACAGAAGTCTATCAGTAGCTCCAGAGACGAGCATTCGCCATAAAAACAAATAAAAGTTGCTATGCAGGAGGCCAAACCACTAAAAACAAAAAAACTCATGTACACAAATGGGGAAAGCCATAGGATCAAAAGGGGATAAAATTTGACGACTGCATTCCTAACACTTTAGCCCATGGCTTAAATATACGCACGTTATCTTATTTACTTTCTCCGGTTGATTTTCCTCATTTCTCTGTATTTGGATTTTGTTGTTTAATTGCTAAGTGGCATCCAACTCTTCTGCAACCCATGGACTGTAGCCCTCCAGGCTCCTCTGTCCACAGGATTTCTCAGGCAAGGATACTGGGTTGCCACTTCTTTCTCCAGGGGATCTTTCTGACCCAGGGATCAAATTCGAGTCTCCTGCATTGCAGGTGGATTCTTTACCACTGAGTCACCAGGGAAGTCTGCGTAATTGAGTTTCAGAACACTTTTAATTTCTCACATTAATAAAACTGTGGTGCATTTGATTTAAAGTTCACAAGGAAAGAGCTCTTTGTGGCTTTAGTGTTGACTGGCATTAGAAGTATGTAAGGCAAAGACCATGAAAAAGGTATTAATAGACCCCGAGACCACTTGAAATGGAACAAGGCTCCTTCCTTCACAGCTCTGTCTACCACGAGAGAAGCCCAGACCATGACGTTATTGCTTGTGTGTGTGATTTACAGTCCACAAGATGTTTAAATGTGGACTGTTTCATTTGACCCACACCCCAATCAATTTGATGAAAATGAGACTTGCTAAAGGTTGCACACATGCAAGTAAAGATTCTGGGATTCAAATCAGCTCGCAGTCCAGACTCTACGGTATTATACTGCTTTTCAGGTGTCTTTGAACTTCCTAAGAACATAAGGCAGTTAGAAATCATTCTGGGGCTTGGAAATAAGGATAAGGTTTACAAAAGGCTTTCTAATGTCATCAGAAGGAATGGCGATCATATATCACCATGTCATGACTCCTTAAGGACTCAGAAAAATTGATCCCGTGCGCACTGGGAAGCCTGAAAACGAGGTTTTCCCGCATTGCAATGTGAGCTTTGCCAAGTGGCTTAGGGCCTGACACTTCACACAATTTTAAGACTCGACTGAGGACACTGTCCCAACTGAAGGACTGGAATCTTGGAAGGCTGGCGCCCCACTTACCTGCTGGGTGAACCTGGTGTCCAGACATGCACTAAGTAACCCTGCCTTTAGCCATCAAACTGATCATGTTGCACAGCTTCCCAGGAAGTAGCGAGTCACTTGGCTCTATTACTGTGGAGGAAATTGAATCATGATAATGGGAAAGCAGGATTAGAATCCGATGCTCCCAAAATGACCTCAGCTGCTCTTGCTCTTGGCCATCGCCTGTCATCTAGTTAGGATGCTGGAAACGAGAAAGGCATTCTTGGCACTGAAGCGGAGGTACGATGGAGGCGTTTTTGCAACGAAGGACTTCATTTTTGTCATGCTTGAGTAATTTTGTGACTTTTCTACAATGGAAGGCTAACGTAGGCCTCCATTCTGTGGGTGATTTAACATAGACTCTTGGGACCTTGGGGGCTTCCCTCAGTGGTAAAGAATCCGCCTGCTGATGGAGAAGACACAGGAGATTCAGGTTTGATCCCTGGGCCAGGGGAGGAGGAAATGGCAACCCACTTCAATATTCTTGGCTAGGAAATCCCCCGGACAGAGGAGCCTGGCAGGCTACTGTTCATGGGGTTATAAAGAGTCAGACATGACGGAGCCTAGCACATAGCTACACATAGCTACGGGGGCCCTGTACTGAATTTCAGTATTTGCCTTTTTGGTGGGTGGGTGTTCAGACTCCCTTCCCTAGACCACAGACTTCTTTCCTTTTCCAAGGAAAGTGCACCACCTATAACATCCCAAGGAAGCACACATCCCCTGGGTTCTAATGCATGACTTAGCTAGTGACCATCAACCAAATAATTGTCTCCATGACAACATGGATGATATGCCCACTTCCATCTCTTCTCCCATCATCATTTGTTATGTGTCCATATCACATTAATGGAGATCTCAGCACAGACAAAAGACAGGCACTAGGAAAAATAAACCCTCGCTGAGGCGGGGGTGGGTTTTGTCCTTTTTTATCACTTAAAAATATCACTAAAATGGCAGGTTTGCAAGAAGAAAAGAATTTCCTTGAACTGCAGACTTGAAGATTATCCTAACTTCAGACAATATCTATTAAGACAGAAAGTGTTGAGTACAAGAGCTGGTTTTTCTTTCTTTTTTGCAGGGGGGAGTGATACTTCAGCCACGCCTCACAGTGACTGGTGCGGCACAGTTATGTAAACCATTCTGCGGCTGAGCACTGGCGTTCGGAATGGAACCTTCCACGGCACACTTCACACCAGAGTCAGAACCATGGCCAGCAACACTTCAAGGGCTCACAGGGGAGAGGCCGCAGCATTAGTGCTGACCTGTATTTGCATCACACACAAAACATTTCCATGAACATCAAGCCAGATGAGAAGTGGTTAAGCTTTCAGTCTGCTAACTTCTTTTCCACAGCCACATCACGTTCCTCTCAGCTGGAAGAAGCAAATCACTCGACAAACCTGCAAATTTGTGCTGACAGCTTCTTCATGGCCAGCGATGTGTGGCTCTCGTTTGCTTTAATTAAAACCAAACTACATGTCTTCAGTGACTGAGGACAGGCATTTACGTAGAGCAGAAAGCTCAGTTGAAAACCTAGCGTGGTGTTTATGCTTGTGAATGCCCACAGGCTGATAGAGGGCACTTCCTCCCAAAGCAAACTCCTTTGCCGCTGCAGAAAAAGTCTAGCCACTTTCAACTCAAATGCGATTCTCTGCATCACTTCCCTCCATCAACTCTGCCCAACTCTGAAAAAGGAAAATGAGTGTGTTTGCGAGCACATGAGAATAAGACAATTTGGGGTGCCCGTGGTCGGCACACTTTGGAGCTGGGAACAAATATATGGATACCAAGAGGGAAAGAGAGGCTGGGAGGAGCTGAGAGTGGACACGTAAACACTGCTGACATTGTGTACAAAATAGAAAACTAGTGAGAACATGCTGTGAAGCACAGAGAACTCTACTTAGGGCACTGTGGTGAGCGGAATGCGAAGGAAGCCCAAAGGAAGGGGGTAAGTGTACACGCACAGCTGACTCACTTTGTTGTACAGCAGAAACTAAGACAGCTTTGTAAAGCAACTATACTCCAGTATAAATTAGAAGGTCATTGTTATTTTTATTTTTTTATTTCATTTGGCTGTACCGGGTCTTAGTTACTACATGTGGGATCTAGCTCCCTGACCAGGGATCGAACCCAGGACCCCTAAGTTGAGAGCACGAATCATCACCACTGGACCACTAGGGAAGTCCTCAGAATTAATCTTTAAAAAGAAACAGTTTAACTCTAGCTTTCCCGCTAGCTCTCTCGCCCTGCTTTTGGCCTTCAAGGGTTACCTAACGAGCCTTTTTAGTACAAAAACATGTATGAGCAAAAAGAGGCTGGAAATCTGGAGGTTTCCACCTTCTCAGCCCATTGGCTGCTGGCCAGACTAGGCAATGGCCACTTGATCTAAACTCCCAGGAGCCCTTTTTAGGTATGGATAGGGACAGAGTAAAGGGACAAAATAGGTAATTAAGTCGTTAACCCCACTAGAGGATTGTAAGTAGGAAAAATATGGGAGACCCCTGTAAGTTCACGATTACTCAAGAGAGCAGGTTTGCTTAATGACAAAACCATGCAGGCTTGCTTACAACAAACCCATGCCACACGAGAATGAGACATGTCCCCAAACAACAAAGCAATGGCGGCAGGAGACCCACATCCTGCCAGTGAGCTCAGTAAGTTCATGGTCCCTAGGACGTGCTCTCTGCACACATGAAAAACAACAGTTTGTAGACCTAGTTTGACCACATAGGGACCACAGAACTCCCCTGCCCAACCTGGAGGAGGGGCTGATGGTGGAAGCATGGCCCTCTACTCAAAGCAAAGATGCTCTTCTCCCCCTCTCTGCGTGTCCTTTGATCATGAAACCGTGGCCCAGTGAGGTCTCAGGGTGCAGCATTTCTCACTGGCCAACTTGTCAACCTCACAAGCATCCTTTTACAATAAATCACTTCTCATCTGTCTCTTTGCCTCTCCCTGAATTCTTTTCTGCACTAAGACATGAAGGGCCTGTGGAACCAGAGCTCTTCAGAGCCCCCAAAGCACAGCCAGCTGTTCCAGCATCAATTCCAGGTTTGGCTTCCTTAATACCTTCCAAGGGTGCTTCTCTCTGGGTGTGCAGGGCTTTTCACTCATCCCAGTCTTTCCTTTCTATACCCCGGCTCCTAAGCTTCCCTGTCCCTCAAAGATGACAAATACTTTCCTGTCTGGGGTTGAGGACTTGGCAAATGACTCCTTAAGTAGTCATGAAAACTGCGCTATTGCAACCCAGAGCTCTCCGCTTCTCTGCGGGAAACCCAGACAAGGCAGGGGATCTGAGCGTCCAAAGTTCTAACCTCACTCCGGCCCCATAAACGCATCCCAGCCTTCACACAGAGATGCTGTAACGCCTCTAAGAGCTGAATTAGCAGCTATCTTTCCAACACACCCTCCCACCTCCTCTAAGTAGATGACTAAGGAAATCGTGAAACACACACGCCGCCTGACATCTCTCTAGGGATCGACTGGGTTATTGTAGCTGGCTGTGCGGTAGAGGGGAGGTGTCCGAGGAAGCCGAACGCTTTGCATTATTAGCCAGAGCCTCTGCTCCGCACGGCAGAGGGCTCCGGGGTGATGTCGAAGCGGCGGGGTCGCTCCGGGCGGCCCGGGAAGGCAGCGAGCGCGCGCTCCGCAGCCGGGCGTCCAACCCGCCGCGGTGCCGGGCCGGGACCAGCACACCTCCAATCCAGGAGAGCGGGACCGACAGGCGGAGCGACAGGGGGAAGGAGCGAGGTTAGAGGGCGAGAGAGGCGGAGGAAATCAGGACTCTGGGGACAGAGACGCAGGATCCGCGTGGAGCCCGGGAGATTCCCCGAGCGCAGAGCCTGCTAGATGGAAAGAGGGAAACGAGGCAAAACGGCAGCGAAAAGAAAATCGCTTCAAGGCAAAAAAAAAGAAAAAAGACTGAGGAAATTCAGGCGGGCCCCAAAGCGAGGTGGGATTCTAGCGCTGGACGGATCTGAAAGGCAGGGTGGGCGCCGCGTCCCGGGCCCACACCTGTGGCTTTGTGAGGCGCAAAGGCGCAGCCGCCGGGCTGGACCAGGGTTCCGGGTCGCCCTGGGAACCCGGATCCCCGAAGTTGTTCGGGAAGAGAACCGTGCCAGACAGGGTTGTGATTAGGTGGATAAAGGGTGCTGCAGGGAGATGCCCACGGAGGGTTATCTCTGGGATTTGGGAGCGCTGCGTGCTGGGTGGGTGTCCTGGGGAGGGGGGAAGACAGCGGCAAGGCCCGACGGCCTCCCTGAATGCTGAAGGGCAGGGTGGGCGTTTGGATCGAGAGGTCGGAGCAAACCCAGTCCCCCAAGGCCGAGCCGCAGGAACGCCGGGAGATGCCGAGACGCGCGCCGGCGGCGGGCTGGCCCCGCCGGGACTCCAGCGCACGGGACACTCACCGACCGCCCAGTGGTTGCCGCGCGTGTACATCTTGGCCACCGCGCCTCCTTTGCCAGCCGTCACCGGGGCGGCCGATCCCCGGGGCGCCAGGCAGAGGATCAGCGCCAGCAGGACGAGCGAGACTTCGTGGCAGCGCATGGTACCGGCGGGAGGCGTCTGGAGCGCCGCGACTAGGCTGGGCAGAGAGCGCGTTCTCCCCGCGGAGGTACGCCCAGGACTCGGAGCTAGGAGGAGCGCCGCCGCAGCCGCCACCCGCCTCTGCTCCGGCCGCCGCCGCGCCGGGGCTTTATATGCAAGCCCGGGCGGGCGGGGGTGTGGAGGTGGGGGGAGTTCCCCCGCTGCGGCCCCGAGCGCTCTGACGTCTCCCTGTGGCGAGAGCTGGGGCGCTGGGACCACGATCTCCGAAAACCATCCATCTTCCCGCCCAGGGGTGAAAAGGCCGGGTGTACCCCGCGCGCCTCTCTCTTTCCCACGTAGACCCGCCCGCCACCCCACACTGGACTCCTTTCCACCATCGACGCCGTCGCTCCAACACAATGTAGTGAACCCCTCCTTTCGTAGCTCGGCCAGGGCCCCTCCTGGCTAACTGCCTTCGGATCCAGCAAAGGGGAGCAAGGACGCGGCCGCCTGACCCCAGGGGCGAGGGGCGCTGCGGAGCGCGGGATATAGAGAGGGATGAACACGGAGGATGGATCTTTTTAGGCCAGGCTTTGCCGGAGGCGATTGGAGCCCAAATTGCAAAGCACTTCTGATTCTGACGCGAGGAGGGACCACCTCCCTCCTCGCGTCTCAGCCCACGAAACTCCAGACCTTTGCCTCCCTCCTGCAGAACGCCCCTAACCCCCGCCGCTTCACCACCTCCAGCAAATACCCTCACCCGACCTGGGTTTTCCGTCCCTGCCCGTGAGGTGCAATGGAAGCTGGAGCTGGAAAGACGTGTAATGTGATGGAACTAGCAAGTTTGACTGCGCTCCTGGTTCCCTTCATCAGCGTCCGCATAATGGAAGAAGCTGTTAAGCTGGTTTCCCTAGGCTGCGCCTACCAGACGGCGCAAACTGTCCCTCAACTGCTGTTTACACACTCCTCTAGGGCTGGGTATCTACTCTGCTCCTTCTGTTCTCGGAGATGAGGAAGGGCTACCGGCTCAACCCCCGAGATTCTCAATGCCATGGATACAAAGCGGGTGGGCGCCATTGCCTTGCCGCAGTGACTGGAAGCGGGGAGGATGCTGTTGCCCACGATTCGGCTGCCAGAGCTCGGGGTGTGTTGCTGCACTCCTGCGTGTCTGTTCCTCACCAAGTGCTGGTGAATCACTCGCTGGTGGGTCCCTGCTGGTGTTCCGTGTCAATACTGGCTGTTGCTACCAATTAAGTTGAAATCCTATATTCTTCTCCATCTCGTGGCCCGATGCACCTGAGCCAGTCTCAGATGGTGACATGCGCACGTCGCATGATTGGGTGTTCTTGAGCTTGGAAGAGTATTTCCATGCATGTGTCTGGCGAGAAGGTTAAAACAAGCACTAATTTCAAGAGCACTATTATTAGCCAGGCAATTGAGTAATAGAATCCTGAAGGAATGCCCCCAAATGAAAATTAAGGGGAAAAGCCCACATCAGCTTCGACTGCACCCCTCTGGGTTCCCAGGCTCTGCTTATTAGGCAGCAANGAAGGTTAAAACAAGCACTAATTTCAAGAGCACTATTATTAGCCAGGCAATTGAGTAATAGAATCCTGAGGGAATGCCCCCAAATGAAAATTAAGGGGAAAAGCCCACATCAGCTTCGACTGCACCCCTCTGGGTTCCCAGGCTCTGCTTATTAGGCAGCAAATGTTCCACCATCAGATGACCATCTGTAGGCTCACTGCCTCCCACTTGGCGGGGAGCTCGCCTGGACACAGGGACGGGGTCTCGTTCCCCTGCAGGCCTGCAAAGCGCCTGGACCCCGTGGCACACAGCAGCTGTTTGAT
>SJYA01004196.1:1321-16827 GCA_006410615.1 Neotragus moschatus
GACGCAGAAAGGGCCCTCCCAGGTCCACTAGTCTCACTATGGGCGGGCGTAGGCCCAGACTCTGGTGCGCACACCGGCACGTCCCCCTCAGGCCCACTATGGGGGAGCCCAGAGCCAGGGGAACACGCGGGCACGTCCCTTCCAGGCCCCTCCCTATGGGTGAGCCCAGAATCCGGTGCGCACACCGGCTGGGAGAATTCCGGGTCGCTGAGGTCTGAATCCGACGGAAATGGAGCCGCCACAGCCATAGAGGGACGCAGACGATGCGACCTCATCGTGGCCAGACGCTACCGATGGAGTTCTCATGAAGAGCGCATCTACAGTATTTGAAGAAGTGGCGGGAGGGACGGCCTCACGCGCACTGGCTCTGCAGAATCACGCTTGTGCCTGTCGAGTCTGCGCCAGTCACGATTGTGTCTAGAGAGTCTGCACGACTTCGACGGGATTTCTATGGATAGCGGATCAGCGGCATCTGAAGTAGCGGGAGGAAGGGCCTCACCCGGCATTCGAAGTGGAGGGAGGGCCCCACCGCTCTGCAGAAACACGCTGACTTTAGCCGCCTGTAGAGTCTGCGCGACCACAATGAGGTGTATAGAAAGCGCATTTACGGCATTTGAAGTGGCGGGAGAATCCTACCGCTCGGCAAAGTCACGCTGACTCTAGCCGCCTGTAGAGTCTGCGCGACTACGAGGAGGTGTATAGAAAGCGCATTTGCGGCATTTGAAGTGGCGGGAAGGCCTCACCGCTGTGCAGAGTCACACTGCCTGCAGCTGCCCGTAGAGTCTCCGCGACTCCGATGGGGGGTGTAGACCGCGCATGTACGCCATCTGAAGTGGCGGGAGGTCCTCAGGCGCCGCCGCTCCGCAGAGTCACTCTGCGCCTCTAGAGTCTGCGTGCCCCCTGTGTCCTCGGAAACGGGCATGCTGGGGCTCTCAAGACGAGAACGACTTCCTACGCATTCTATTATGCCGGGATTCCATGCAGGTACCCGGCTCGTCATTAGCCTTATTGCGTCTCCCGGCACGGGAATGCCGGGCTACGCGTACTGAGGACGACCGTCATGCCTCTGCTCCGCCACAACAGGTTTGCTAGAGAGGTGTCTTCGAGTCGTCTCCCGACGACCCATTAGGAGCGAGTTCCCTGGAAATGCGCTTCATGTGGAAGCAGGAAACCTCCGCTTGCTTCTCGATTTGTGGTGGCGAAAATCTAGGGAGTCGCCGCAGGTTTTACCGTTGGCCAGCAAGAGAAAAATATGAAGCGAAGAAGGATGAAGCGAAAAAAGATAGAAGCCGACCGTCATAGTGCACGAGAGCAACACCAACGGGAGAGGGCCACGCTGCCCATGTAAGCTAGCACGGTGGCCCCCTAGCTGAGACAAGACTGACCGAAGAAGGAACTTCTCTACACGGCATGTCTCGCGCGGCATGAAGTCTCGTTTTTGTGGGCCTGCGGCGCGTGCAAAGGAAGTCAAGAGAGAACATCAAGTCAAGACGGAACACGGGACCGAGAGCCAAGTCGCCACACGTCGTACGACGCACAACTTCCACCTGCCAAACAACTTACTGCTTCACTCGTACAGCCTGTTCGTATTCTGACACGTCAAGCCTCCTTTTCTGTCCTCCGGCAGAGGATGAGGAAAGAAAAGTGAAAAAAAAGAAGAAACACGAAAATACGTAGTAAAGGAAACGAAGGAAGACAGACAAGAACGGACAAAATCATCCAATGACTGGGAAAAAGTAGAGATTTACTCTGACACGTCTTCACGTCAAGCACCGCCTCTGGCGAAGGAGTTCGCAAAAGAAGACAAGGAACTTTCACGCAGCTGTAGCGCAAGGTGTAAGCCCGCAAATGTGTACGTAAATACGAAGCTACATAAGTATATATACATATATTTATTTGGGATACGTACATACGCTTCGACGAACTCTTTCATCATCCCTAAACAGCCAAAGAAATGGTGTTCTGTGGACGCCGGAGGCGTTGGGAGCCGAAACGGAGGCGACCTGGCAGCCAGGATGACTGCTGTTGCAGCGGCACGCATGCGGAACGGCCTTCCCGTGGGGGGGCCGCTTGTCCGAGAGGGACACCACCCAGGTGCTCTTCATAATATCAGGGGGTGACCACAAGAATACTGCAATCCGTAAACGTTGCAATAGCGTTGACTCTAACTGCTGCGAAGGAGGCTCAAGTGCGAGAGGCCCCGGCCCTGGCGCAAAACACCGCTGTCAAGGAGGAGGCAAAGCGACTAGCGACACACACAAGCAGGGCCCTTCGCCGCGGGGCCCTGTGAGGTCGTACATATACGTGTATATACATATCTGAGTTCTGACATTCGTCCGATCGTGAAGAAGAAAGGCAGCGGCGCCGGCCTCTCGTTGGCTGGTACGCTAGGCTGGGAAACGCTCGTGAAGCAGGCGTCCCCTGTTTCGCACTAGTGGCGGAGGCTTAAACATATATATGCGTCAGTGTATATATATATATATATAAATGTATTCATTTATATCCGCAGATATGTCGGATTCAGCACCTCACCAGTTTGAGCAGGACGGCAGGGATCTGACACCACCAGCATCATACAGCATTGCTCGATCTGAGAGATTGCTAAGAAGCTTGATCTGAGTGATTGTTCAAACGAGGGGATCCTCACATAATATCGCGCGATCCGAGAGTTTGTTGAGGGAAAAGCATTACACACATTTGCCTGCGGGCTCCGCCAAGGGCCCACGACGCGCTGCGGACAAACTCGTCAGTAGCACCTTGACGTCAAGGTGACAAACGCGGGCTGGCGTATTGCGAGATGGGTGGAAAGGAAGGAGGAGGCAGATGCTCGTCTGTGCGGGCCAGCAGCAGGTCCGTGCGGTGGAGGACACCAATACCCTATATACGTATACTATATAGATAAAACGGGTGCATACACGTACAACGTGTATGTCTCGATAGGACGCGCCCAAGACGCACAACTGCGTTCGTGCTGCCTACCCTGGTAATAGCCGAGTGTCTCGTAGGTCCTTCGCATTATTGCAGGCGCGGGAGTGGCAGCCACGCTTCTCGCGAGGTCATATATGTATGTACATCGGTGTATTCCTCTGGACGCGCGGAAGATCACAGGTGCGCTTGGGCTGCCCGTGGTAGGAGTATTCAGGTGCCCTCTGAATTCCGCGCACCCTGAAGCTGCTGGGGAAGAAACTGTGCATTCTGTGAGATTGTATGTATATATATAACTGTATCTGTAGCGCGGTGAAGGGACGCGGATGCGTTTGCGCTTCCCACCATGATCGTATTAAAGTGCCGTGTATTTTCTCCCCCTGTGAAGTTACTATGGCGGCAACTGCGCGTTCTGTAAGGGTTTCGCACAGCTAATTTGCAGCAGGTCGTATTCTGTCGGAGGCACGTTCACGTATACCCTGGGCCCCTCCCGCCGTCTGCGACCTTCGCTAGCAAGTCGCACATGATAGTGGTTATAGCTAGGAGAGACCGCCAGGCAATCCACTTCCTCCACGCATACCGGACTCGCACTGAAGGGGAGTGCGGCGAGGAATCCTAAAGTAACGAGTAGCCGAAATGTCCTCCGTCAGGTCCTCTACAAGGCAAAGCTGCCTCAAGTGAGAAAGGAGGTAATTTTCTATGTTGTGCAGGAAATCCCTGAGGTTGGCGTGTCACTATTGGCGGCGGCCGGGAGACCGCTGTGCGTGTCCGAGAAAACAGTGTCCACGCCAGTGGACGTTAGGCATTTGGTACTGCGGACAACGCGAGCGGGCAGAATCCCCTCACAGCAGCAGCAGCAGCACCGCAGGGTTGCAGGCTGAGCACTGGCTACGGCTGACAACACGAGCGGGCGGGAAAGGCGTCACAGCAACGGTAGGGTTGGAAAGAAGCGCCGCCCAGGAAAATCAAGCATTCGCCACGGCCGGCAAGAGTGCGGGCGGAAACTATGTTACAGCAGCAGCAGTATTCAGAAACGCATAACGCAGGGAAGTGGACGCTAAGCACACGTTACGCGGACAGCGCGGTCTAGCCGGAGAGTGTGCGATAGCGCGTGGTGGATACATCAGTGAAAACGTAGCGAGAAAGCACCATCTTCTCTAAGAACCTCAGAATGGCGTTCCCGAGAGGCGCCGAAACCCCAGCATATCGGTTGCCTTACTGGTGAAGTGTAGTGAGTGGCTGAGCAGTTGGTAGGCCTTGTAGCGCTGGCGCACCAAGCAAAAACTAGCGTATGAGTCGTTTCACGACGCCGGTACACGGCCCTGTGCCTAATTATTAGTGCACAGAGCTACGGTTGGGAAGCTGCTTGCTTGAATGGTGAATGCAAGCAGTAATACCTTGCCGCAAGCTGGCCCTCTGCTTCACATCCTCCGGCGCCGACCTGCTTGGCGAAACGGCGCAGTTTTTCTGAGCTTATCTGCCAGTCGCAGATCAGCACACGGAAGGTAGAAGCTCGCAGACATCCTTTTAATTCGTCGTCGTGAATATAGCTCACGTGTGGAGCCATAAATTCACTACGCAATGCACGCACAGCGAATCTGGGCACTGCGCCGCTACCGGAGCGCGAGATACTCACCGCAGACAGAAACGGTGGGGGGCCGAGTGCGTCCGCATTCTCCTTCTACGCCTCCTGCCTCTCTCCTCCTTTCTTTCAGCGTTTGCCGCTGCTTTGTGGCGCGTCCCCGGACATCGATGCGTATACTTAAGCCCGAGGTTGGCCACGTGGAGGAGCACAGAATGCTGCTCACTACGCCGGCGGGTCATCGAAATGTGCTATGGTATAAGAATCGCAAACACCACTTAGGCACCAATGAAATCACCCTACTTTACCCGCGCGCAGACTACTTAGAAGAAATGGCGACGGCTCTCTGTCTACTCGTGCTACGAATTAGTACTCGATTAAGTGCAGCGGAAGATATTGACATACAAGGGTCAGTTGCACACTGACATGTGAGTGCATTCAGCTGGCTCCGAGCATCTGAACTGCACCGGGCTGCCAAGCACTGCGATTTATACGATCGCAGGCGTCGCGGCCCGGCACCGTTGCCTTGGTCCACGACGCGCAGCTAGCATGAAGCCTGTTGTTCCTTCGGGAGTCGCGTTTCGAACGGCACAGACGTTTCCCAAAAACGTACCCACATTCCCAGTGTAAGCATGAGGGCCAGTGTTCCTGTGGAGCCCCGTCTCAGAAGACACAGACGTTTTCGTTACACGTGAGCATATTTGCACAATCAGGATGAGGTCAAACGTTTCTTTCAGAGGCTCGTCTCGCCGGAGGTAGACGTTTGTGTTACACGTAATCATATTTGCTGCCTCACCACGGGTGTACAGAGGGGAAGCGGAAGCGCTGCTGGTGTAGAGGCGAAACAGGCTCCTTAAGGGGATATTTTAGAGCTACACGGTGCCGGGTCTCCGGTGGAGCAGCATCCAGTGGTATGTATCGACTTTCCACACGTGCGGAACCGAAGTACAAGCTTGTGTCAACGCAGCCGTCGGGACAAGTGTGGAATCACCTGCGCTTGCTGTTGGTCTTCCATGTCGAGGAGAAGTCCGGCAGCCAAGGCGGCCAAGACGTCGCAGCGCCGGTGTCCGTCCCCAGCAGATCGGCAAAATGAGTGCGTGCACTGAAAGCTTGCCGCGGTCCTGCTTCAAGCCGAACACAGCTGGACAACGCGTGACACATGTAGGCAAACATTCTCACAAGGTCCCGACAGGTTGGAGCAATAGTCACAGCGAGAGCGTAGGCTTTGACTACGCTGGCTGCGCCTCAGTGTCCCTTCACTACTTCCACCCACGAAGCGAAGAACTTAAGAGGACGAACTCGCAATGTCTGCCGGACACCGGCCGCCAGATCACCATCTACTGGCGCCACTGGGGCCTGAATATGGCTGTCAGCTGCCGCCAGACCAGCTCGGGACAAAATCCACCCACTGACAACATAAAGGCCACAGGAGAAGAGAAGCTCCCAGCACCCCTAAAGCAGCGATGAGAGGTACAACTGAAAACGCAGTAACGGCTTTGACTACGCTGTGAGTGGCGGGCCGCCGCGGAAAGCCTGTATTGTAAGTGCTGAGGGACTCCCTGATGACGCCTTCGTTGATACGATGTCGCCCCCACTAAGGGAATAGTTCGAGATCAATGCGACTTACGAGACGGAAAACTGAGGGCGTTTCTTGTGCCCTCCGGAGTCTGCGCAGCTATACACGCGCAACGCTGTATGCTAGTGGAAAGCATATGGGACTCTGCTGAGGCAGCCAAAAGGGCGTCTGGTGCGCCCCATAAGGAGAACGGAGGCACCGACCGTCTCCAGATACCTGACGGCGCAGGTGCACCTGCTTCCTTTCAACCGCAACGGAGAGCCGGGGGAATGCCAGTGATGGAGTCAAGTTGCTAGCTGTTTTGAACGTCCAATTCAGCGGGCTTTTAGCTGCTTACCTTCAACCACCACCCAGAGTGGCGAGCGGTGGAATTGACTTGCCATCTGACTACAATGTC
Organism: Neotragus moschatus; assembly: GCA_006410615.1. Lineage (NCBI taxonomy): Eukaryota > Metazoa > Chordata > Mammalia > Artiodactyla > Bovidae > Neotragus > Neotragus moschatus. The sequence continues at coordinate 7,802 of SJYA01004196.1, forward strand.
AGACGCAATACGTATTTGAGCTGCTTACCTTCAGCAGCAAAGTTGCTTACCTTCAACCACCACACCGAAAGTGGTGAGTATGCGAGCGGTGGAAATTATATGCCATCTGACTACAACGTCAGACACGATACGTATTTCAGCTGCTTCTTACCTTCAGCCGCCACGCAAGGTGGCGGGTTTGCAGGTGGTGGAGCCCATTTGCCAGCTGATCTTCAAGTACATGCGATACGGTTTTCAGCTTCGGCCTAGATGCTTACTTGTTCGGCTGCATTTACGTGGAACCACCGGGATCGATACAAAAACAGAATCGGGCACGCACTACTCGCTCCTTGTGTAGGGCGGCGGCGCTCTTCGTGCATGTCCCGCGCGCGCGGAAGGCGTCTAACGGGTTGCGCACCATCGGGCCGGTACGTAGAGGTGAGAGGCGGCGGCGGTTTTTGTACCTGCGCCGCGTTTGTCTCCTTCACCCTCTCTGCGTCTGCCCGGGGCTGCCGTCGTGCCCTCAAATGTTTTCTGTTGCCCTGGGTCTTCACTGCTGAGAAGAAAAATTCCCCCGTTTTCCCGGACGAAATTGGCTGTAGATTATCTTGCTTAGTGTCCGCGCGCGAAGGGGAACGGGCGAAAGCGGAAGAGAGCTTGCTCTGTCGCGATCTTCCTCTAAGCTTTTACAGACCCCGGTTGCCCGGACGACCCCTTGCGTCGTATCTGTACTTGAATCGAGTTTCCTTTTGGGCGTCCTGCTGGGGAGGAGCACGGCCTCGTCATTTTCTCGCGAAGTCAATTCTGCCTTTTTTGCATTTTCCCCCTTATTGCGCAAGAAATCTCTGCGGGTCTTCTGCATTCGAGTAAGAGCACTTCCAGCTAGAGTCGCTCAAGCTGCACTTCTGGGAATGACACGCTTTTCTGTCACATCATCCACAGCGGAAGCGCGGCGTCTGTCTCGTCCTGCCTCCAGACTTGCTGCATTGAAAGCTAATATGCGTTTTCGCGGTCTGCCCACTGGGATAGCGTAGAGCAGTGATATTGCTAGTGCCTTGTAATCACGCGGGGATTTACTGTCTTGCAGTTCTGTGTCGGTCCACAGCTGCCTGTTTTTTATCCTGCCAGGCATCCATTCACGCCTTGTCGCCTCGGGTCACGTACTGCCAGACTCTCTGCGTCCCTGGTTGTCGCTAACTGTGAAACGCTGGCTGAGAGACTAGGAGTCGTGTTTGGCGCACCTTTGGTCTTATTCAGCAATGCGATACGCTTGCACGAAGCATTCCGTCCACGTTCACGAAGCTTGCACGCACTTCTCATGGGTTAGGAAAGCACTCACACGAAGACTTTATGTTACGTACAATACACTGGTCTTATAGTCTCCCTGAGGAAAGCAACCGGCTATCAGTATTACCAGCGCCCCCCCTGTGTATCCTCTCGGTGCTATGCGAGCGGAAGCCGGCGGGGTTCGTTGTGAGCGCCTGAGTCTGCCAGGGTGGTGGCTCAACACCCACTGCCCCATGGGGGCATGTGCAAGCAGAAGCTTCCGGCATTGCTTGTGAGCGGCTGACCGTGCCAGGGAGATGTTCGATATTTGCCGCGCGATGTCTGCTCCGGGTCTGATAGCGTGATTGGGACCACGCTGCAGCATTCTTACCCCCTGTCGGCCGCGGGGCGTGCCGGGCGGACACGGGCGGTCTGTGTCAATGTTGCGCTTTCTGCACTTTCTAGCGCGGATTTGATGGAGCGTCGCAGCTAGTTCAAAGCGGTAGCAGAAGGATTGGGAGGCCGAGGAGAGTAGCAGTGCATATAACAGCGTGCGTCTATCATAGGTTTTCTTCGTCGGGTGTTTTAAAGCGTTGTGCGGGGTGGGCAGTCTTTCTCCTTCAGGTTGCATGTGACACCGCCGGTGTAACTCGTTTGCCTGCCTGCAACCAAGTCTGCACTCAAATCTTTTGCCCCTTACAGCTTGGTACTAGCCTTGAGTGTTGGTACCGTTATTGGCAGGGTGTTGCCCTCGTGAGTGGCAGGGTGTTACCGCGTATTGATTGTAGTTGCACGTTGTGACCGTGTAGCTCTTGCGTAACTTTCTGCGTGGAAGAGTTGAAGACGGGTCGCGCAGTACAGATGTTTGCGGACATGTTTGATCGTTTTTCTTTTTTACAGACCCTTACGCTCGTCGGTTCCGCCCCTTCTTGAAGATGGTGAACGTGAACAAATTGCCGGCGTTCCTAACGGACGCCAACCACCCAGTAGGATATCTGGTGGTGAGCCTAAAGGAATTTGGCTCGGACTCCGTGCGCCTCGTGAGGCGCTGCACCAAGCCCGATGCACGGGAATTCAGGAGAATTGCCTACGCATGCGCTGTAGGGTTTCTGCTGATGGGTTTCATCGGCTACTTCATCAAGCTTATATTCATCCCCATAAACAACATCCTTGTTGGACCACCTGCCTGAGTGTGGTATCGGCGCAGCGTGGTGCAGCCGCAATTCTTTGAAGCTGCAAAACGCGGCGTCACGCCGGCCAAGTGGCGGGTATTTTCATAGCATGCTTGGATGTCTCAATGGTCCGTGCAGTACTGCCGTCATGGTTCCGAAGAAGGGGACGACGCGAGGCGGAAGTGTGGTCGCGTGCGATGTGACCGGCAGGGTAGCAGTGTGTTGTGTAATCGTCAGAGAGTCGCTGAGGGGCACTGGCCACCAGCTAGAAGGTGGCGCGTTTCACAACAGAAGGTTGTGCGCGTCAGATAATGCGCTGGAATGGTTCACGCCGCCTGTGAAGCTCTTATGTTCCTCTTGACCAGTGGTCAAACGCCTGCGCTGCAGGCGCTACAGTGGAGGACCGCCTTCTTTGTGATCAAGCCGGTACATGTATTCGGGGAAACGTAGGTTTTTTTTGTCCGACGTTTGCTGGAGGGCTGCTTTTCTGTATGGGTATGGCGGCGACGAGTGCGGGGGCTGTCGAGTTCTTGTCACGCTTGGCTGGGAAATGCTGTACGTGTCCTGATCTTTTATTTGACTTCCGGTTCGCTCTGTCGTACGTGTTTTCGTGGAATGTGGTTTGTGTGTAGAGGCTTCTCCGAGTTCACACCCTCTCGAACAACTCACGAACAGGGCGTGAAAGTGAAACGTTTCGAGGCTGTTTCAGGTGATGCACAGGGTGCATAACAGTGCCGCGGAAGTTGTGCTGTGGTGCTAGTTTGGTTGCAGAAACCATTACTTACTCGTTTTTATTGGGCGCTGCACAGGTGACAACAGACCGTGGGTTGCTTGTTCGGCTGTGTGCTGGTGCACCACCGCTTGTAGGTGCATCAGCGGCAATCAAAGGGGCTGGTAAAGTGCGTAATTCACTTCAAGGTTACTACAGCAGCAACCACGGAATCGGATAGCGCTTCGATTCTTGTGCTCCCGGTTTCTGACGCGCGCACTTTAGGCAGGATGATTTGTCACTATGTACCACCCGGGGCACGCCGCGTAATCACGTTTAAGAGCTGGGTCTCGATAGGAAGAATACGAGGGCACGTTTGCGCGGCGACCTTTTTCCGCCACTATCTCCACCTCAAGATCCCCGCCGTCAGGACGGCTTCCATAGTTGCCACCTGCCGCCAGGGGCGTGCGCCACATGTGGCAGGGCGGCGTACAGCACACCCTGAAGGTCGCCGCGTGTAGCGCATTTCACTGGAGCTGAACGACACATGTCGAGGTGACGCCATTCGATTTATCGTTACGTGTTTATTCAACCGGAAAGAAGCGCCTCGTACGCGGTACCCTGGCCTGCAGTGCAGTTTTGGTGCGCTACACCAGCTCTGTCACTTTCGAAGACCTACGTGCAAGCTCCGTCCAGCGAAGCTTCGGACAAGTAGGGCGGATGGGCGCGCGCCCTATACACTGGTAACTCAGGGAAAGCCTTCCTACGCCGCGTCGGTATCCCCCGCGGACCAACGCTGAGGGCGCCGGAGATCGGTAAACGTAGTAACCCGTCGTCTAACCCACTACGTATCACGCCGGCTAAGTCGCCGTGGCGTTGCGGAGCGCCGATCTCGTCTGTAATTAGTGTTCGTTAGGCACACGCATGAGAATGGTACGGCATCACTGAGAAAGGGCGTCGTATGCACGATGAGGGAATGTCTCGTGACAGGATATAGTGACGTCTGGAATAAGTGGTCCTTAGGCACAAAGTGCTTGGTCAGAATGGTGCAGCATCAGTGACTAAGGGCGTCGTATACATGGTGGGGGCATGTTTTGCAACAGGAGACAGTGACGCTCTTTTTACTGGCTTGGTGCGTGATCCGGGCTGCCGCAGCGCATCAACAGTATATTGCGCACGTTCTCAACCGCGTCAGGACTTGCACAGTGGAGGGAGTGTGAATGCTAGCCGCACGCCGCGGCTTCAAAAGCATGCAAAAGGCCTCCGGGCGGCGCGCTGCGCCGGAGCCTACCGCCTGACTCGTTAGCTTCCAGCGGAAGCAGCGAGCAAAATAGCGCGACGTGCTAGGTCCAGGCGCACGCTGAAGACGTGCTCTGCCCCTATCCAGACCACTTTCGAGACATCCCTGCATACCGATTCTGAGTACTCAGGCGGCCTGTGCCGTCGCCTGGCAACGCACAAGTGTCAAAGACATCCCAAGTCCGCGTGCGCCGCGGCTCGCTTCAAGTGCCGCCCGTTGAAGCCTCGCAGCGGCTCTTCTGCGACTGCTTCAGGGCCTTGCCGGAACACTGATCTCCCGCTTCTTACCACGTCCGCCGCTTTCTCTACCTCGGCCCTTTGCCGTGGGACGCCTGCACGAGGAACACAACGCTTTTTTGCACCGTTAAGCGCATCCCGCCAAGTTCGGCACTGCCTTACTTCCCGCGTCTGCCCTGGGACGCGCAGATCACACAGCGCTCCCGGGCCCCCGTACAGCGCATGCCCTTCCTCGTGCAGGTGAGCATGTCTAACGCAGCTACCCCGCGCTGCACAGCACTACACGTAGGAACCCGACGATTCTTCCTTATACAGAGAGAAGAACAAAGTCCGTTCGATCGTAACAGGCCACTGTAAAGAAGTCCTCGCAGCTCGCCAGCGGCTTGAGCCGGAGAATTGTCACTTCTACGCCTCTAAACGTCCGTGGCCGGCGCTGTCGACCTGGCAAAGAAGGGTCGAAGCCGACACAGATTGTGTGGAAGGGCGATGCCTGTACGAGGTCTGCTTGCATTCTGCGAGTTTTGATCCGCTGGACGCTTCTACACACATCTTCCATCGTGTAAAGGGTGCAGGCCAGTGGTCCCTTCTTCATTCGAGCACGCGCCACATTCACACCCGAGCGCTACGCATTCGACATGCAAAGGCCCTCCATATTCGCCGTCGCCGGCGCCCCAAAGGGTCTCTTCGGACGGAGATGAGCGCTACTTGGTGATAAACGCGACCGGGCCGCGCGGCGGTTGCTTAAGACGAGGTTTTGCAAAACCTTTTTGACAAGGCGAAGCAGTGGATGGTTGGCGGCACAGCTAGCCAGCCGGTGCCGATAGTGTCTACTCGTGTCTGCACCGCGGAGCTCGCTGCCAATGCCGTTGCTTCGTCCGCGCGTTCCTAGGTTCTTTTTGCTGTTGCTTCCGGCCACGGTATCTAGATATGTCTCCCACGGTAGGCAGGGCAAGCGCGGACACCGGCCGCGGCCACGAACGTGATTTTTTTCTTCCCCCCCGTGGACACAGAGCCCGTGACGGTCGAGCGTGCGCGCCACGTCCAGTTGTTCTTTCCTCGCCCCTGCAGTGATGCCCGCCGTAGAATGACGGCGGATGAGTCGGCTTTTCGAAGTCAAGAAGGGTGGCCCTCCGGTGCAGCTGTATGCATACGCGTAGCAGTGCCGCCCGGGATTTCCTGCAAAAGACAGGATAGAGCGTTGTTCACAGCGCAAAGATCATTGCCGGCGTTGGTCCTCCCGACACTGAGGGACAAAAGTGTTTCCTGCTTGGTAGCGTGGGGAGCCTCGGAGGTCGACAGGGAGGGCGCGGAGCTGGCGCCTCTTGAGAAATGAAGTGGCGTGATCCCGTCCCTTCTCCGATTCCCGCCTCGTAGCAGTGATGACCATCGTGTGGGGACACGCCGCAAGCGCACCTCTCCGATGTCTACGTTATGCGCAGCGTTTCGATGTTAGGCGTACGGATCTGCCTCTTGCTTCTTTTAGAAGCAGGCCTCACTCCAAACACGAGCCAGGCAGTTACGTTGCCGCGCGCGAATGCTGCCGTAAGCAGTCCACAACGCTTACCTGCGGTTACGACCTGTTCCACTTCAACAAAATATCTCCCTACCATGACGCTGTGAGGCAGTGACTTTAAGGCAGCCGTGTCACGCTCGCTCAGACTTTCACTCGCCTGCTACATGTACAAGCGCATTTCTGAGCCGCTTAGGTGCGCGCAGCCTTGTCTAGGAGAGTTTGTTCCTTTCGTAGTATTCTTGAAACGGAGACCGGGGCGGTTACACACCTCCGAGGAAAAGTAACGGAGTCGCTCAGCAGTACTTAGCGTGTAGAGGCACACACTCGTGCACATGAGGTAGTATCTCCTAGCTGCATGAGTACGCACTAAGGTTTTACAACGTTGACGCGAGTTTACCTTGGTTACCCCATATCAACGTCGTCCCTGCAGGAGCGCGTGTCAGCAGGCTGTTCTATTGTGGGTGAGAGATGGAAGATCGAGGCAGTTCAGCCACCGTTCGCAAGCGTTAGATGCGAGGTGCTCAAAAATTTCCGTCTCCGCAATCTGCGTTTTCAGGTACATCGCCGCGTTTGCCAGTATGTGACTTCATGCTTCTTCAGGCCAAAGATGACCGTTTGCTGCGTCCCCGCTCCAGCCACCAGCTAGAATATGAGGCCTTGCAGAACAGACCGCTGGTGCCTCAGGAAACCACAGCACCTCCTGGCACTTTTGCGCAAAATTCACACATTGTTCTGGAGCGAAACAGCCCAGCCTGCGCGCCGCGGAAACACATATTGCTAGGCGCGTCCGGCTTTGCGGAAACGTCTTTGAACAGGCAGCGAGACGCCTCCTTTGGACACGGAGAGGCGAAGGGCGGTTTACCACAAAGCCAACACGCGTTTCGGGAAGCTGAGGCGAACACTCCGCGAGGTTTAGCTGGGGATGCCCCGGCACTCGGTGCGCCCGCGGGACACCACAGGGGAAAACTGGCATTGGGGTACAGCACCCTAGCGACCAGTTACCGCACGGCGGCGGGTGCGGTTGCTGCGCCAGCAGATGAACGAGAAATTGCTCGCACAGCGGAGCCGTCTACGCAGTCTAGAGCACAGGCTTTTCTGGAAGCTCATCACGACAAGTCCAGATTTTGGGAGACAGCGGGCGGCGATCCCGCAGCGGGCGGCAGCCCTCGTGCTGAGCACCCGCCCTACTTGCCTTCGAACGCTTTGAAAACGGGAAAGGCACCGGTTCCGTCGCTCGCCTTGAAGCCCGCACCCTTCTCCCTGAGCAGTGGAACCGCGACTGCAGTATGGGAGGGAGACGAGGCATGTCTGCCTGGCACCCGCGGAGCTGCGGAGGGCTCTGCGGCCCAATTGGCGCAGGTAGCTAACACGATGAAGGTCCCGCAGGTGACGAACCTCACGATGGCTGGCGGGACCAAGCCCGTTTTCGAGGAGGATGAGCAGAGAAAGTTTGCTGCACGGGACATTGGCGGAAACTGCGGGGTTGACAAAGGAGACTTTAAAGGACGGAGGCGTACGGTCGCCCCGGGCGCTGCAGGTGGCCTTGCAGCTACGGATGCCGGCCAGTTCGTGGAACTGGAGTCACTCAGCCAGGATAGAAGCCTCTCTGCACTAGTAGCGGATACGACAGAAAAGGAGCGTTTGGGAGCCAAGCACGAAGGAAAGGACAGTCAGCCGCTTGAGAAGAAGCTCGCTCGGCAAGGCCCGGATTTATCCAAGCGCGAGACACAAAACCTCGTCGACACACACGGTATGTGAAAAAGACCTCCTTTAGAAAATCGCACGATTTGTAGGAGCCGCTCAGGCATTCAGGGTCCAAGGCTTCGACCTGCATGCCTGAAGCTCCATAGACTGCTGCTGGACTACACAACGATGGGCCCAGAGCAATAGCGGCTGCGGCGCCGCCGTCAAGCAGCGTGTTCCACCCCATCAGCTTGCGCAAGTCAGATGTTGGATGCTTTTTCTTCCCCTTCAGCGCTTGCTCAAAAAGTCAGAAAGTTTGTCGGCCTGCGGGCCGGATCGAGCCTCCATTTGGAGACGCAAAACCTCATCGAAAAGGTACACAATTAGTCCTGAAGCGGTCCTCTCACCCAGGGTTTTCAGCAGGCAGGATGAACGCCCCGCACGAAAGCGGATTACCTTGGCGCACGCACGAGAGACTCCCAAAGGCTCTTTTGTGGACGCCGGGTAGAACGCAACAGGGTAGCCTCTGTAAACGCTGAGGACCGTCACGTGCTTCGGTGCTGCGGCTGGTGCAGAAACCGTGTGCAGTAGTCCGCAGAGCAGAGCACGCCTGTGGGTGCTGCGCTCCGCTACGCTGTCTAAAGACATCTGCGGTAACTATGGCCTTCTCCGCGGCAGCGTGTGATACGTCGGCTCCTGTTGCAGAACTGCGATATATCAACCTTTGGACCATCGTACTGTGCCTCCAAAGCGAACCCACGTGCGGAAGCGCTTCTCTGGTCGCTCGAGCACAGGAAGAACACCACCTGCTTTGTCATTGCACTCATCACGTTGGCTTTCGGCGTCCTTGTCCAGACGCTGATTAGACTTTTGGAAGACAAGATCAACCAGGGGAAAGATGAGTTTTCAAAAGAAGTAATGGAGACCGCATTCCGGCAAATAGCTACAATCAGCATTGTCAACGTGATCCTGTGGGGTGTCATGCAATCGAATCTCGCCTCCATCCTAGACCAGCTCATTTTCGGGGACGTAAGAGACTTCTGATCCTAAAATTGAGAATAATCTTTTCATCAGTCGCGCAACGCCGCGTTCCGTGCGGGCTCTGCATCTGGGCAAGCAGGCTTTACACGCCCACTTCCTGTCAACGGTCACAGCTCATAGTAGAGAG